>NW_026844088.1:2666212-2768712 GCF_029531705.1 Pantherophis guttatus | reverse complement strand
GAAATGTCTGCCAGAAAAACCACAAAGCTCAGAGCATCAAGCACCCCCGGTCCTCCTCTTCTTTCTTTTTCTTCCCTTCTTTTTCTTTTTCTTCTTCTTCTTCTTCTTCTCCTCCTCTTCCTTCTTTTTCTTCCTTTTTCTTCTTCTTTTCCTCCTCCCCCTCCTCTTCCTTCTTTTTCTTCCTTTCTTCTTCTTCTTTCTCCTCCTCTTCCTTCTTTTTCTTCCTTTCTCCTTCTTCCTCTCATCCTCCTCCTCTCCTTCTTTTTCTTCTTTCTCCTTCTTCCTCTCCTCCTCCTTCTTTTTCTCCTTCTCCTTCTCCTCTTCTCCTCCTCCTCCCTCCTCCTCCTCCTCTTCCTTCTTTTTCTTCCTTCCTTTCTTCTTCTTTTTCTCCTTCTCCTTCTTCTCTTCTTCCTCCTCCTCCTCCTCCTCCTCCTCCTCTTCCTTCTTTTTCTTCCTTCCTTTCTTCTTCTTTTTCTCCTTCTCCTTCTTCTCCTCCTCCTCCTCCTCTTCCTTCTTTTTCTTCCTTCCTTCTTCTTTTTCTACTCTCCTCCTCTTCCTTCTTTTTCTTCCTTTCTTCTTCTTCTCCTTCTTCTTCTTCTCCTCTTCCTCCTCCTCCTCTTCCTTCTTCTTCTCCTCCTCCTCCTCTTCCATTTCTTCTCCTCCTCCTCCTTCTCCTTCTCTTTCTCCTCCTTCTCCTCCTCCCCATGCAAACTCCACTCCTTCTAGCACTGATGCTGTTCCCTAGTTTGATCACTTAACATCTGCAGGAAAACAACCAAGCTCAGAGGGCACCAAGGACCCCACAGTCTTCCTCCTCCTCCTCTTCCTCCACCCCCTCTTCCTCCACACACCCCCACTCCCTTCTAGCCCTGATGCTGTTCCCTAGCAGGGTCATGAAACGTCTGCAAGAAAGGCATCTAGTTCAGAGAGGACCAAAGGACCCCACAGCTCAACCCTGAGCTGCAAATATTACCTCCCATTGTTAATTTGCGAGTCGGAAAAGGTTCCGCGAGATCCCTCCTGATTTTTTAAGCCTTTGGAAGAGATCCGGTCGCTTAAAACAGCCGTGCAATCTATCTATCATCTGTTCAGCTTGAGCGACGCTTCAGTCCACAGGCAAGTAGCAACCTCCTGTACGGTAAATAATTTTAAAACCCACAAGAGAATTCACAGAATTGATATACCAGCCGCATTCAGCTTTTACGTCTTCAGGACATCATCTTCAAATTCAGATTTTGGGCTCAGGGCGCCAAAGAAGCTTCCCTGGATGCAGTTCTTCGTTTGAATGCAGATTTCAGGTTTATCTAAGGCAGTGTTTCTCAACCTTGAAGCTTGAAGATGGGTGGACTTCAACTCCCAGAATCCCCCAGCCAGCGCTGCTGGCTGGGGGATTCTGGGAGTTGAAGTCCACCCATCTTCAAGCTTCCAAGGTTGAGAAACACTGATCTAAGGGGAGCCAAGCAGGATGTGCGAAGGCAACTTCCAGCCCAGCAAAAATCTGCAAATCAAGATGGTTTTTTTAGGAATTTCCATCCAGTTAAATCTTTTATTTTTAGTTTGCAATCACTTTTGACTTGCTCAAAAAGACAGAAAAACCACAAAGCTCAGAGCATGGTCCTCCTCTTCTTTCTTTTTCTTCCCTTCTTCTTTTTCTTTTTCTTCTTCTCCTCCTCCTCCTCTTCCTTCTGTTTCTTCCTTTCTCCTTCTTTTTCTTCTCCTCCTCCTCTTCCTTCTTTTTCTTCCTTTCTCCTTCTTTTTCTTCTCCTCCTCCTCTTCCTTCTGTTTCTTCTTTCTTCTCTTCTTCTTCTTCTTCTCCTCTTCCTTCTGTTTCTTCCTTTCTCCTTCTTTTTCTTCTCCTCCTCCTCTTCCTTCTTTTTCTTCCTTTCTCCTTCTTTTTCTTCCCCTCCTCCTCTTCCTTCTTTTTCTTCCTTTCTCCTTCTTCTTCTTCTCCCCCTCCTCCTCCTCTTCCTTCTGTTTCTTCTTCCTTTCTCCTTCTTTTTTCTTCTCCTCCTCCTCTTCCTTCTTTTTCTTCCTTTCTCCTTCTTCTTCTTCTCCTCCTCCTCTTCCTTCTTTTTCTTTCTTTCTCTTCTCTTCTCCTTCTCCTTCTTCTCGTCCCCTCCTCTTTTCCTTCTTTTCTTCCTTTCCCTTCTTCTCTCGTCCTCCTCCTCTTCCTTCTTTTTCTTCTTTCTTCTTCTTCTGCTGGCTGGGGGATTCTGGGAGTTGAAGTCCACCATCTTCAAGCTTCCAAGGTTGAGAAAACACTGATCTAAGGGGAGCCAAGCAGGATGTGCGAAGGCAACTTCCAGCCCAGCAAAAATCAAAAATGGTTTTTTTTAGGAATTTCCATCTGGTTAAATCTTTTATTTAGTTTTGCAATCACTTTTGACTTGCTCAAAAAGACAGAAAAACCACAAAGCTCAGAGCATGGTCCTCCTCGTCTTTCTTTTTTTTCCCTTCTTCTTTTTCTTTTTCTTCTTCTCCTCCTCCTCTTCCTTCTTTTTCTTCCTTTCTCCTTCTTTTTCTTCTCCTCCTCCTCTTTCCTTCTTTTTCTTCCTTCCTTTCTCCTTCTTCTTCTTCTTCTCCCCCTCCTCCTCCTCTTCCTTCTGTTTCTTCCTTTCTCCTTCTTTTTCTTCTCCTCCTCCTCTTCCTTCTTTTTCTTCCTTTCTCCTTCTTCTTCTTCTCGTCCTCCTCCTCTTCCTTCTTTTTCTTCCTTTCTCCTTCTTTTTCTTCCCCTCCTCCTCTTCCTTCTTTTTCTTCCTTTCTTCTTCTTCTTCTTCTCCTCTCCTCTTCCTTCTTTTTCTTTCTTTCTCCTTCTCCCTCTTCTCGTCCTCCTCCTCTTCTTTCTCTTCTTCCTTTCTCCTTCTTTTTCTTCCCCTCCTCCTCTTCCTTCTTTTTCTTCCTTTTCCTCCTTCTTCTTCTCTCCCCTCCTCCTCCTCTTCCTTCTGTTTCTTCCTTTCTCCTTCTTTTTCTTCTCCTCCTCCTCTTCCTTCTTTTTCTTCCTTTCTTCTTCTTCTTCTTCTCCTCCTCCTCTCCTTCTTTTTCTTTCTTTCTTTCTCCTTCTCCTTCTTCTCGTCCTCCTCCTTCCTTCTTTTCTTCCTTTCTCCTTCTTCTCGTCCTCCTCCTCTTCCTTCTTTTTCTTCCTTTCTTCTTCTTTTTTCTCCTTCTCCTTCTCCTCCTCCCCATGCAAACTCCACTCCCTTCTAGCACTGATGCTGTTCCCTAGTTTGATCACTTAACATCTGCAGGAAACAACCAAGCTCAGAGGGCACCAAGGACCCCCACAGTCTTCCTCCTCCTCCTCTTCCTCCACCCCCTCTTCCTCCACACACCCCACTCCCTTCTGGCCCTGATGCTGTTCCCTAGCAGGGTCATGAAATGTTTGCAAGAAAACCATCTATTTCAGAGAGGACTAAGGACCGCACAACTCAACCCTGAGCTGCAAATATTACCTCCCATTGTTAATTTGCGAGTCGGAAAAAGGTGCCGCGAGATCCCTCCTGATTTTTTAAAGCCTTTGGAAGAGATCCGGTCGCTTGAAACAGCCGTGCATCTATCTTATCATTTGTTCAGCTTGAGCGACGCTTCAGTCCACAGGCAAGTAGCAACCTCCTGTACGGTAAATAATTTTAAAACCCACAAGAAATTCACAGAATTGATATACCTGCCACATTCAGCTTTTACGCCTTCAGGACATCATCTTCAAATTCAGATTTTGGGCTCAGGGCGCCAAAGAAGCTTCCCTGGATGCAGTTTCTTCGTTTGAATGCAGATTTCAGGTTTATCTAAGGCAGTGTTTCTCTCAACCTTGGAAGCTTGAAGATGGGTGGACTTCAACTCCCAGAATCCCCCAGCCAGCGCTGCTGGCTGGGGGATTCTGGGAGTTGAAGTCCACCCATCTTCAAGCTTCCAAGGTTGAGAAACACTGATCTAAGGGGAGCCAAGCAGGATGTGCGAAGGCAACTTCCAGCCCAGCAAAAATCTGCAAATCAAGATGGTTTTTTTAGGAATTTCCATCCAGTTAAATCTTTTATTTTTAGTTTGCAATCACTTTTGACTTGCTCAAAAAGACAGAAAAACAACAAAGCTCAGAGCATGGTCCTCCTCTCTTTCTTTTTCTTCCCTTCTTCTTTTTCTTTTCTTCTTCTCCTCCCCTCCTCTTCCTTCTTTTTCTTCCTTTCTCCTTCTTTTTCTTCCCCTCCCTCCTCTTCCTTCTTTCTTCCTTTCTCCTTCTTCTTCTTCTTTCTCCCCCTCCTCTCTCTTCCTTCTGTTTTCTTCCTTTCTCCTTCTTTTTCTTCTCCTCCTCCTCTTCCTTCTTTTTCTTCCTTTCTCCTTCTTTTTCTTCTCCTCCTCCTCTTCCTTCTTTTTCTTCCTTTCTTCTTCTTCTTCTTCTTCTCCTCCTCCTCTTCCTTCTTTTTCTTTCTTTCTCCTTCTCCTTCTTCTCGTCCTCCTCCTCCTCTTCTTTTTTTCCTTTCTCCTTCTTTTTCTTCCCCTCCTCCTCTTCCTTCTTTTTCTTCCTTTCTCCTTCTTCTTCTTCTCCCCCTCCTCCTCCTCTTCCTCTGTTTTCTTCCTTTCTCCTTCTTTTTCTCCTCCTCCTCCTCTTCCTTCTTTTTCTTCCTTTCTTCTTCTTCTTCTTCTCCTCCTCCTCTTCCTTCTTCTTTTCTTTCTTTCTCCTTCTCCTTCTTCTCGTCCTCCTCCTCTTCCTTCTTTTTCTTCCTTCTTCCTTCTTCTCATCCTCCTCCTCTTCCTTCTTTTTTCTTCCTTTCTTCTTCTTTTTCTCCTTCTTCTTCTTCTTCTCCTCTTCTCCTCCTCCTTCTCCTCCTCCTCCTCCTCCTTCTTCTTTTTCTCCTTTCTTTCTTCTTCTGCTGGCTGGGGGATTCTGGGAGTTGAAGTCCACCCATCCTCAAGCTTCCAAGGTTGAGAAACACTGATCTAAGGGGAGCCAAGCAGGATGTGCGAAGGCAACTTCCAGCCCAGCAAAAATCTGCAAATCAAGACAGTTTTTTTAGGAATTTCCATCCAGTAAAATCTTTTATTTTTAGTTTGCAATCACTTTTTGACTTGCTCAAAAAGACAGAAAAACTACAAAGCTCAAGCATGGTTCTCTTCTTTTTCTTTTTCTTCCCTTTCTTCTTTTTCTTTTTCTTCTTCTCCTCCTCCTCCTCTTCCTTCTTTTTCTTCCTTTCTCCTTCTTTTTCTTCCCTCCTTCCTCTTCCTTCTTTTTCTTCCTTTCTCCTTCTTCTTCTTCTCCCCCTCCACTCCTCCTCTTCCTTCTGTTTCTTCCTTTCTCCTTCTTTTTCTTCTCCTCCTCCTCTTCCTTCTTTTCTTCCTTTCTTCTTCTTCTTCTTCCCTCCTCCTCTTCCTTCTTTTTCTTTTCTTCCTTTTCTCCTTCTTTTTCTTCCCCCTCCTCCTCTTCCTTCTTTTTCTTCCTTTCTCCTTCTTCTTCTTCTCCTCCTCCTCTTCCTTCTGTTTCTTCCTTTCTTTCTCCTTCTTTTTCTTCTCCTCCTCCTCTCCTTCTTTTTCTTCCTTTCTCCTTCTTCTTCTTCTCCCCCTCCTCCTCCTCTTCCTTCTGTTTCTTCTCCTTTCTCCTTCTTTTTCTTCTCCTCCTCCTCTTCCTTCTTTTTCTTCCTTTCTTCTTCTTCTTCTTCTCCTCCTCCTCTTCCTTCTTTTTCTTTCTTTCTCCTTCTCCTTCTTCTCGTCCTCCTCCTCTTCCTTCTTTTTCTTCCTTTCTCCTTCTTCTCACCTCCTCCTCTTCCTTCTTTTTCTTCCTTTCTTCTTCTTTTTCTCCTTCTTCTTCTTCTTCTCCTCTTCTCCTCCTCCTTCTCCTCCTCCTCCTCCTCCTTCTTTTTTCTTCCTTTCTTCTTCTTCTGCTGGCTGGGGATTCTGGGAGTTGAAGTCCACCCATCCTCAAGCTTCCAAGGTTGAGAAACACTGATCTAAGGGGAGCCAAGCAGGATGTGCGAAGGCAACTTCCAGCCCAGCAAAAATCTGCAAATCAAGATGGTTTTTTTAGGAATTTCCATCCAGTTAAATCTTTTATTTTTTAGTTTGCAATCACTTTTGACTTGCTCAAAAAGACAGAAAAACTACAAAGCTCAGAGCATGGTCCTCCTCTTCTTTCTTTTTCTTCCCTCTCCTTCTTCTTTTTCTTTTTCTTCTCCTCCTCCTCCTCCTCTTCCTTCTTTTTCTTCCTTTCTCCTTCTTTTTCTTCCCCTCCTCCTCTTCCTTCTTTTTCTTCCTTTCTCCTTCTTCTTCTTCTCCCCCTCCTCCTCCTCTTCCTTCTTTTTCTTCCTTTCTCCTTCTTTTCTTCTCCTCCTCCTCTTCCTTCTGTTTCTTCCTTTCTCCTTCTTTTTCTTCTCCTCCTCCTCTTCCTTCTTTTTCTTCCTTTCTCCTTCTTTTTCTTCCCTCCTCCTCTTCCTTCTTTTTCTTCCTTTCTCCTTCTTCTTCTTCTCCCCCTCCTCCTCCTCTTCCTTCTGTTTCTTCCTTTCTCCTTCTTTTTCTTCTCCTCCTCCTCTTCCTTCTTTTTCTTCCTTTCTCCTTCTTTTTCTTCTCCTCCTCCTCTTCTTCTTTTTTCTTCCTTTCTCCTTCTTCTTCTTCTCCCCTCCTCCTCCTCTTCCTTCTGTTTCTTTCTTCCTTTCTCCTTCTTTTTCTTCTCCTCCTCCTCTTCCTTCTTTTTCTTCCTTTCTTCTTCTTCTTCTTCTCCTCCTCCTCCTCTTCCTTCTTTTTCTTTCTTTCTCCTTCTCCTTCTTCTCGTCCTCCTCCTCTTCCTTCTTTTTCTTCCTTTCTCCTTCTTCTCATCCTCCTCCTCTTCCTTCTTTTTCTTCCTTTCTTCTTCTTTTTCTCCTTCTTCTTCTTCTTCTCCTCTTCTCCTCCTCCTTCTCCTCCTCCTCCTCCTCCTTCTTTTTCTTCCTTTCTTCTTCTTCTGCTGGCTGGGGGATTCTGGGAGTTGAAGTCCACCCATCTTCAAGCTTCCAAGGTTGAGAAACACTGATCTAAGGGGAGCCAAGCAGGATGTGCGAAGGCAACTTCCAGCCCAGCAAAAATCTGCAAATCAAGACGTTTTTTTTTAGGAATTTCCATCCAGTTAAATCTTTTTTTTTAAAGTTTGCAATCACTTTTGACTTGCTCAAAAAGACATTAGACACATAGGATCTTAGCTAAATATGATTGCAACGCAGGCCGTCCTGGATTTGCGACCATTCATTGAGCAACGGAAGCTAAAATCGCACAGAGAAAAGGGACTGACGACTGATCCTCGCGCTTATGACGGCTGCACGGTCCCCCCAGTCAAAATTCGGGTGATTGATAAGTGGCATGTATTTACAAGGCTTCCGGCTCCCCAGTAATCACCTTCCTAACTGGCTTTTGACAAGCAGATACAGATACAGATTAACAGAGTTGGAAGGGACCTTGTAGGTCATTTAGTCCAACCCCAAACTTAATGGGAAGCCGATTCACTTAACGACCATGTGATTCACTTAACAATGACAGGAGTTCGCTTAACGACCATGTGAATTGTTTAACGACCATGTGATTCGCTTAACCATGTGATTCGCTTAACAACCATGTGATTCGCTTAACAACCATGTAATTATACACGCCCCTTAAAGACCAGAAAGAGAGAGAGAGAGAAAAAGAAAGAAAGAAAGAAGGAAGGAAGGAAGGAAGGAAGGAAGGAAGGAAGGAAGGAAGGAAGGAAGGAAGGAAGGAAGAAAGCTTTTTATTTTAGCAGCCCATTATGGAAAAAGGAATTTTGGAAGGGGAGGGAGAGAGAGGAAGGAAGGAAGGAAGGAAGGAAGGAAGGAAGGAAGAAAAAAGGAAGAAAGAAAGAAAGAAAGAAAGAAAGAAAGAAAGAAAGAAAGAAAGAAAGAAAGAAAGAAAGAAAGAAAGAAAGAAAGCTTTTTATCTTAGCAGCGCATTCTGGAGAGAGGAATCTTGGAAGGGGAGGGAGAGAAAGGAAGGAAGAAAGGAAGGAAGGAAGGAAAAAAAGAAAGAAAGAAAGAAAGAAAGAAAGAAAGAAAGAAAGAAAGAAAGAAAGAAAGAAAGAAAGAAAGAAAGAAAGAAAGCTTTTTATCTTAGCAGCGCATTCTGGAGAGAGGAATCTTGGAAGGGGAGGGAGAGAGAGGAAAGAAGGAAGGAAGGAAGGAAGAAAGAAAGAAAGAAAGAAAGAATGAAAGAAAGAAAGCTTTTTATCTTAGCAGCCCATTCTGGAGAGAGGAATTTTGGAAGGGGAGGGAGAGAGAGGAAGAAAGAAAGAAAGAAAGAAAGAAAGAAAAAAGAAAGAAAGAAAGAAAGAAAGAAAGAAGAAAGCTTTTTATCTTAGCAGCGCATTCTGGAGAGAGGAATCTTGGAAGGGGAGGGAGAGAGAGGAAGGAAGGAAGGAAGGAAGGAAGGAAGAAAAAAGAAAGAAAGAAAGAAAGAAAGAAAGAAAAGAAAGAAAGAAAGAAAGAAAGAAGAAAGCTTTTTATCTTAGCAGCGCATCCTGGAGAGAGGAATCTTGGAAAAGGAGGGAGAGAGAGGAAGAAAGGAAGGAAGGAAGGAAAGAAAGAAAGAAAGAAAGAAAGAAAGAAAGAACGAAAGAAGAAAGCTTTTTATCTTAGCAGCGCATCCTGGAGAGAGGAATCTTGGAAAAGGAGGGAGAGAGAGGAAGAAAGGAAGGAAGGAAGGAAAGAAAGAAAGAAAGAAAGAAAGAAAGAAAGAAAGAAAAACAAGGGGGGAAAAGGTGATTTAAAGGGATTTAAAGGCAGCTTCACCTGGGATTAAATCAGGTGGCAAACAGGATGTGGGGAGGGAGAATGAACAGCCCTGAAAAAGCCTCTTTAATTCCTGCCAGGCGTGTCATTTCCTCCCTCCCTCCTTCCGGCTGCTCCAAGTCCTGCCGTCAAGGCAGAATTATAATTCATTTAATGAGCAGAAATATGTCTCCGTGGATGGGTGGTGACGGCACAGCCACACCAAACACCGAGGAGGAAAACCTGCCAGGATGGAGGGGCAGCAGGTGCGAGCGAGGGCAAGGGGCATGACTTAACACAATACAGGCCGGTTCTCGGCTTACAACCATTCGTTTAGTGACCGTTCGAAGGCACATCACCACCGAAAAAAGGAAGTTTTTCACACTTACGACCTTTGTAGCATCCTCAGGCTCACGCGATCAGAACTGAGAGGCTGGGCAACTGGTTCCTACTTATGACCGTTGCTGTGTCACGTGATTCCCCTTTCGGCAAGCAAAGTCAACGGGGAAGCCGGATTCGCTTAATGACCACTGTGACCGACTCATCCACTACACCGATTCGCTTAACGACTGTGGCGAGAATGATCGCGAAACGGGCCAAAACTCAAGTTAAGAAATGTCTCACTTGACCACCAGAAATGTTGGGGCTCCATTGTGGTCGTAAATCGAGGACTACCTCCACTTAGAACAGAGGTCTTCAAACTTGGTAGCTTTAAGACTTGTGGACTTCAACTCCCAGAATTCTCCAGCCAGTCCACAAGTCTTCAAGCTACGCTGGCTGGAGAATTCTGGGAGTTGAAGTCCACAAGTCTTAAAGCTTTGCTGGCTGGAGAATTCTGGGAGTTGAAGTCCACAAGTCTTCAAGCTACGCTGGCTGGAGAATTCTGGGAGTTGAAGTCCACAAGTCTTAAAGCTGCGAAGTTTGAAGATCTCTGACTTAGAACCATTTGTTTATAGTGACCACTCAAAGTTACAACAGCCCTGGGGAAAAAAAGTTACCGATGACCGATTTTCACACTTACAACCATTTGCAGTCAATAATTTAGTAACCCGGTCATTAAGTGATGAATCTGGCTTCCCCATTGTCTTTGCTTCTCTGAAGGTCGCAAAAGGGGATCACCTGACCCACCACACTACGACCGTCATAAATAAGAGCCAATTGCCAAGCATCCAAACTTTGCTCACGTGACCACAGGAATCCCGCAATGATCGTTAAGTGTGAAAACCGATCATAAATCACTTTTCTCGGTGCCCTTGTAATTTGGGACGGTCACTAAAGGTTCGTAAGTCGTAAGTCGAGGACTAGCTATATGGAAGAACGCCCTGTTTATATTTTCCAAATTATTTGTTGAACTTGCTAGTCTCCATTCCCATATTGCAAACAATTTGCTGTAAAATGGATTAAATGACTTTCCAGGGTCCCTTTTCAACTCTGTTTAATCTGTTTAAATTCTCAAATTTAAAGAGATTTATTTTTCTCTGTCCTATGCCCATCTCGGTTGTTGCTTGAGAAAGATGCAGGATGGGTAAAGCAACTCCCTGAGCAGGGGGTTGGACTAGAAGACCTCCAAGATCCCTTCCAACTCTTGTTTATATTTATATTTATATAAATATATTTATATAATATTTATTTATTTATTCATTCATTCATTCATTCATTTATTTTATTTTATTTTATTTTATTTTATATTTTATTTTATTTTATTTTATTTTATTTTATATTTTATTTTATTATTTTATTTTATTTTATTTTATATTTTATTTATTTTATTTTATTTTATTTTATTTATTAAAATAAATAAATATTATTTATTTATATATATTCTAAGAATGGAGAAACATCCTCTTTCAACCTGTCCTTGATCGCCACCTGCTGGTAGATGCGGGTATATGCTTTAGATCAGCGATCTCAGCGACTTTAAGCCAGGTGGACTTCAACTCCCAGAATTCCCCAGCCAGCGATGCTGGCTGGGGAATTCTGGGAGTTGGAGTCCAGCCACATTACCATGGTTAAACCTGAGAGCAGCTTAGAGAATAAACCCCGTTGCCTTGTTCTCCACCATTTCTGATTGAAGGTTTTATTTTATGATTGACAAGCCAGATGTTCAGGCTGGATTTGGCATTTTTGTCCACCTGTCCAATTCCTTCCCAAAGATCCAGGATAGCCAGATGTAGATGTTTGACGGTGTTCGAAGTATCATTACAGGATGTAAATTGTTCCAATCCTGTTGTAGTCCGTCAGCGGCCTGTGCAGCTAGTAGCTGATTCCGACAGCGAGGAGGCTGGTGTGGTGCTGCACCAGCAGCCTGTACAGCTGACACTCGAGTCGGACAGTGAGGAGGCTGGAGAAGATGTGGTGCCAGAGGCGGGGATTCAGCCAGGGCCTTCAGAACCTCCAGAAGCTTCTTTAAGTGAAGAGGACAAAGAGGAGGAGCCTCTTCTCGATGCACGGGCACGCAGAGCTGCCAAAAGGCAGGAGTGGCTCCTCAGGAGGAAGTCTCCTCGAGAGTAAGGCTTGGGGCTAATTGTCCACTCCCTTGGCCTATTTAAGGAGGAACTCCGACTGAAGCAATTTGCAGGGAACAACTTCGTTCACATACCTTGGTGTCTTGTCTTGCTTATCTTATCTTATCAGCTTCCTGCAAATTGCTTCTGGGCATTCTGCCAACCATAGTAAGTTTTCAGTTATTATTCTTTGAATTCTTGGCGGCTGTTAATGCAATTAATTAACAGCCGTTGTTTCAAAAGACTGGTTTATTTAGTAAACTAAGGTTTGGACGGACTTTGTGTGTGCTGCGTTCTTTGGGGCCCGTAGCTGGGGCAGAACGAAGCCAAGCTGCCTTTTGCAATTGACTCATAGGGATTTTGGTCAATGCTGATGGTGTTCAAGGGATGCTCCAGATATTTCGGGGTTCCACCCGAGGACTCCATCCCTATTGATGCCACTTTCGTTTTCTTTTGCCACAGTTGTTCGATTTCTAGTTGCGAGTCTTTGTGCGTTGTGATTTTTGTCGAGTTCTTCCTTCTTCTCTTCCGCGGTCTCCAGGTCCTGCCGCGTCCACTAATTTTTGTGTATTTCTTATTGACAATTGTTACATCTGGGGTGTTATGTGGCAAGTCCTTCTCTGTTCAATACAGGTAGTCCTCCGCTTACAACAGTTCATTTAGTGACCATTCCAAGTTACAACAATGAAAAGAGGGACTTAGGACTTAGTTTTTCACACTTATGACCGTTGCTGCGTCCCCGTGGTCACGGGATCAAAATTCAGACGCTTGGCAAGTGACTCGTATTTGTGACGGTTGCAGTGTACCGGGGGGGTGTCACGTGCTCCCCTTTTGCGACTTTCGGACAAGCAAATTCAAAGGGGAAGGCTAGATTCACTTAACAACCGTGTGACTCACTTAACAACTGCGGCAAGAAAGGTCGTAAAATGGGGCTAACAAATGCCTCGCTTAGCAACAGAAACGTAACAACTGCGGCAAGAAAGGTCGTAAAATGGGGCTAACAAATGCCTCGCTTAACAACAGAAACGTTGGGCTCCTCTGTGGTCGTAAGTCGAGGACTACTTGTAATTCTCCCTTGTTGCCTGTCCTCAGAATCTGCTATGCAGAGGTAGACTACTCCTGTAACTGGCAGTTCAGCCTGGCCAGAAACACTTTTTGCAGTTTAAAATGCTTCCTGGCTCCTGCGCTGCAGGCAGGTTAACATTGTTGGTTGGGAAAGGCTATTTTTAAGATCTGCCAAAATATTGTTTAATTTGCATTTTTTCACTAAGGTTTCCACCATGGTGACTTTGCCTCAACTGTCCACTAGGGGGAGCTATGCCTGCTACTTAAAAATAGAATTTTGGACGCATAAAAAGTTTCTTCCATCACATTGGAAAAGGCTGGGGGATTCTGGGAGTTGAAGTCCACCCATCTTCAAGCTTCCAAGGTTGAGAAACACTGCATTAGTGGCTTCTATACCTGTGTTGTGGCTCCGTTGCCTGAGCCTGGGCTATCGACAGATGCAGACTCTGAGAGTGAGGGAGGAGAGTCGGCAAGGCCTCCCTCTCCAGGACCCTCCTCTCTGGCAATGCCTCCAGGACACCGAAGGCCAAGAGATAGGCCCAGAGCCAAGCACGTCCCCGCAGCCACAGGTGGACAGCGACGAAGGAGATAAGTGCTGGCTGGACCCTCGGCAGAGGCGCAGGGAGAAGCGTGCGCAGCAGAGGGGAAGGCATGCCAGAGATTAGCTGAGTCACTGGACCACACCCCACAGGGTATAAATGTGGGTGTGGTGGCCGGTTCAGTTTGCGACGAGCAAAAACTGGAAATAATCCATGATCTCTGTGTTACTGGACTTCTGCCTGCTTTATTGGACTGCATTTGGACTAATCCTTGTATTGCTGAAACTCTGCCTGTTTTATCGGAATGCTGGCAGTCTAATCTTTGTTTTGTGTAAGTAAAGTCTGAATTGGCAGCTAGCCACTGGGTTGCTGCCAGCTTTATCTTCAAAGAGTTTTGTCGTGTGGTTTATTAACTCCGGGCCTCTGTGGGGGTGCGTGTGTGGGACGGGGACAGAACAACTAGGCTTCTTATGCATACAAACTTTTAACTTAAGACTTTCATATATTAGCTTTTTCTAGATTTGTTAAGTAAGAACAGAAGTTTTGGACTAGCTGGGAAGTTTTGCTAATAATAAAGAGACTGGACAGCCATGTAGGCAGAATGGTATAGGCCGGGTTTCCTGGTTGAGCAGGGGGTTGGACTAGAAGACCTCCAAGGTCCCTTCCAATTCTGTTATTCTGTTCTCCAAAGCCCCGGAAGGCAGGACGAGAAGCAATGGGTGGAAACCAATCAAGGAGAGAAGCAACCTGGAACGAAGGAGAAATTTCCTGACTGTGAGAAAAATTAACCAGTGGAACAGCTCGCCACCAGAAGTTGTGGGGGCTCCAACATTGGAGGCTTTTAAGAAGGGATTGGACAGCCGTTTGTCTGGAATGGTAGAGGGTTTCCTGGTTGAGCAGGGGGCTGGACTAGAAGACCTCCGAGGTCCCTTCCAACTCTCTTTTGTTCCTATCAAGTGGTTGGTTTGATTGGATTCAGCTGGGGGGGGGGGTTATTGGGTTTTTTTTATTGAGATTTTATTTTTGTAAGCCACTTAAGAGTCACCACGAGTGAGTTGGGTGGCCATGTCAATGTTTTTAATAAATAAACTCAAATAAACGCAAACAAATGAGTATTTTTCTGCTGTGCTACCAGGAACCCTGGTAGCACAGCAGATTAAAGCACTGTTATTAACACCAGCTGTCTGCAATTAAAGTAAGATCGAATCTCGCCAGGCTCAAGGTCGACTCAGCCTTCCATCCTTTCTAAGGTGGGTAAAATGAGGACACGGTTGTGAGGGCAATAAGCTGACTTTGTATAAAATATACAAAAGTATGAAGGCTATTGCTGAACGCATTGTAAGCCGCCCTGAGTCTTCGGAGAAGGGCGGCATATAAATCAAATTAAAAATCATAAATTCTACTCTATTTCCTCTTCTTGTGCCATATCTGTCATCGGACATTGGCGATCATGTTGGCAATCCTATTTGGGCATTTCCTCTTGGGCATTTTTATTTTTCTGCAGCTACTAAAATAAATATTTTTTTTTAAAAAAAAAGAAAGCCAGAGCACAAGGGGAAAAAATCATTTGCAATTTTCTAGTCTATCTTTCCCTTCTGAGGCTCAGTGCAAGTTTTAATCCTAACTTAGAAAGAGCTGAATCAAAGCCCAGATTGGCAACCTTCCCAGCTTTCAAACTGCAAATCAGAAAGGGGTAGAGAGTAATCTCAGGGAGGGGTCCTTAACAGCTGGCTAGGATGGGGAACATCTGGGTTTTCTTCTGGCAAGGAGTCATTCTGAAACTTTTTTGTAGAGTTGCATCATACCAATTTCTTGAATGTTCTGGAAATCTCTATGTCTTGTTTGGGAGATGCTGGAAAAGTAAATTACACACTTACACACAAACACAGACACAGAAAGAGAGAAGGGGAGAGAGAGGGAGAGGGAGAGACAGAAAGGAAGAGAGATAGAGATAGAGAAAGATAGGAGATAGGATTGAGAGAGGGAGAAGGAGAGAAAGAGAAAGGAGAGAGGGAGAAGGAAAGAGAGAGAAAGAGAGGGAGAAGGAGAGAGAAAGAGAGGGAGGGAGGGAGAAGGAGGAGAGAAAGAGAGGGAGGGAGAAAGAAGAGAGAAGGAGGAGAGAAAGAAAGAGAAAGAGGGAGGGAGAAGGAGAAGGAGAGAAAGAGGGGGAGGGAGAAAGAAGAGAGAGAGGGAGAAAGAAGAGAGAAGGAGAAAGAGAGAAAGAGAGAGGGAGGGAGAAGGAGAAGGAAAGAGAGAGAGAAAGAAAGAGAGGGAAAGGGAGAGAGGGAGAAGGAGAGGGAGAGAGAGAGAGGAAGAGAGAAACAAGAGAGAGAGGAAGAAGGAGAGAGAGAAAGAGGGAAAGGGACGGAGGGAGGGAGAAGGAGAGAAAGAGAGAGAAAGAAAAAGAGAGGAAGAAGGAGAGAGAGAGAGACTTGGAATGCTTTGTAACTTTGTACACTAAGAAGAAAGAAGCAACTTTTTCTGGATTTTTCTTTGAATCAGAAGCCCATTCAATTAAATGTGTGCATTTTTTAAAAAAAGAAATAAGCTTTATGCTTTCACCACTCTCTCTCGAAAATAAATATGCTAGCATCTGTGCCGCTCCTGGGGCTGCCCATGAGAAAGGTGTGCACATCAAATTGAGAAATTTCATTCTTAATGGGTTTTTGGGGAGGTGGGCGGGCGTGGGAAAAGGCCACGTTGGAACATGTCAAGCTGAGGAATATGGTTTACAGTATCATTTTCCAGGCCTTCCTGTTTTATTTCCCTCCCCTTTGCAAGTTAATAATATAAAACTGTTGAAGCCCTGAAGTATCCCAGGAAAATGGCGGTATGTATGTATTTATTTATCCATTTCATTTTGCAGAATTACAGAATTGGGGAGGGGTCATCAGAGGCCATCTAGCCTTCCCCCCTCCCTTGCAGGATGGATACACTTTGTTGTGGCCCCACCCTCTGAGCCTGTCCCATCGGAGGAAGAAAGCTCCGAGCATGAGGAAGAGGAGTCAGCCAGGCCTCCCTCTCCAGGCCCCTCCCCTCTGGCACTGTCTCAGGTGCCGGCCGAGGGAGAGGAGATTAGCAGGGAGACAGGTGTCTCGGATGAGAGAGAAGGTGAGACATCATTCCTGGACGCATGCCTCCAAAGGCGTGATAAACGATGGCAGCAGCTCAGGAGGCGTGCTAGGGTTTAGAACTGAGTCACTGGACCACACCCCAGAGACTATATAATAGAGGGTGGTGGCCAGTGATCCCTGTGACGAACAAAAATAAACCTTGGATAGTCACTAAAGCATCGTCCGAAAACTGCTGAGAGGAATATTATTTCTGTTGGACTCTTGTACGCTGAGTATATTATCTTTCTGTTTCTGTGGAAATAAAAGCACTTGGCAGACGGTGTGTATATCGCTGCCAAGTTGGAGATAAAGACCTGGGTGTGTGCCAAGTGCTTCCTTAACCCTCGGCTGGCTGTGTTTGTGTGTGTGTGTGTGGACGGGGACAGATCACACTTGTGGGAAGAAATGTCCACCTGGGATCATCCGTTCCAAGTGGGGAGAAAGACCCTGGAAAATATGGAGGCTGCTTGGGAAGAGGGTCTAATGGCGGACAGGAGGACCACGTGGGTTTGAGGTCCTGGTGCAGCTGCCCACATGGAGTGGAGAAGGAGAGTTATTTATACCCTCTCTTGGGCTTTGAACTTGAGCTTCCTGTTCCTGTGACAAAGGCACGTATCAGCCAGGCTCCCATGTTTGTTTTTTTGTTTTTGTTTTTTTATTAAATTTGTATACCGCCCTACTCCCGAAGGACTCAGGGCGGTGAACAGGCACAGGATAAAATACAGAAATACAAAAGTTAGAAACAATTTAAAACCAGATTAAATAATTTAGCCCACGACAATTTAAAATCCCAATCATTTAAAAACCAATTAAAATTTCAGTTTAAAAATTTAAAAGAAAGAGGAGAAAATTAAGCCAGGCCGGCTTGCTGGAATAGGAGGGTCTTAAGAGCACGGCGGAAAGTGTGCAGATCTGGGATCCTCCGTATCTCCGGGGGGAGCTCGTTCCAGATCGTAGGTGCCCCCACAGAGAAGGCCCTCCCCCTGAGAACCGCCAGTCGACACTGCTTGGCTGACGGCACCCGGAGGAGCCCCTCTCTATGGGAGCGTACCGGCCGATGGGAGGCTGTTTGTGGTAGTAGGTGGTCCCGTAAGTAACCAGGTCCTAAGCCATGTGGAGTCGTGTTTCTCTGAATTAAGGTTGGTTAAACTTTGGGCTGATGTAACGATGCCGCTTAGTTGTGCCATGTGGTGAGCTCTGAGGATAGATAATCAGAGATGGACGTCGCATAATATAACTACCGGTTTGCCCAGTACCAAAAATGGGAGCGTCGAGCGCAGCTGCAAACACACGGCAATGATATAGGACGGGATAGAGCCAGGACAGATGGGTGAGCTCAGCAGCTGGTCGGAACGACCGGTTCCTGCGAACCAGTCCGAACCAGTAACAGCCCACCGATGTAGATAATCCTACTATGTCCTGGAGGGCCACGTCTTAATCCCATCACCCTGGAGCTGGAGGTCTTTTGTCTTGTAGATAAGCTGGCCCAGTCTTTCTTAAGGGGCACCGAAATATCTGCTGGGGGAAGGGAGCTGGGTTTCTCTCTCCGTTAGGATTTCTCTTTCTCTTTTAGGGGAAATATAATATTCTGCCTTTTTAACGTTTCCTAAAATATTTCATTCTTCTAGGAGAGGGGTGGGTGCTAACTTACTTCACGCTAAAGCATATAGCCCTTGCGCTAAGCGCAATGACAGAATAACAGAGTAGGAAGGGACCTTGTAGGTCATCTAGTCCACCCCCACCCCCACCATGATGTGACATTAGGTGTTAAGGCCCAACTCAACATTTGCAGATGAATGTCATAGGAAACCAATCACTTGTACAGTACAGGCAGTCCTTGACTTTCAACTGTTCACTTAGGGACGGTTTCAAATTACGACGGCGCTGGAAAAAAAAGCGACTCCACCCCGACGACCGTTGCAGCATCTCTACCGTCCCGTGATCAACATTCAGATGCTTGGCGACGGATTCATACTTATGACGGTCGCAGTGTCCTGGCTCACGTGACACCCCAACCCCAACCCCCCCGGGGTTTCAGTCGCACAAAAGAGATTCTCCTAATGGAGAAACGGTTGGCTGATTTTTCTCCTCCCGCTGATGAAATCTTTTCTCTCGCTTTCTCTCTGGATGCTAAAAAAAGACGAGAATTGTTTGGCAGCCCACACCGGTCATTAAGAGGAGACGTTTCTTGTCCTGCCCACCACCCCCTCCCACATTTCCTTCCAGGCCTCCTTGGCAGGATGCAGACTTTCCAGCGTGGCAAGGGGAAACACGCCCCGTGGCAAGCCACGCCTGTCCTCGCTCGGATGTCAAGGAATTTGCAGAGAAAGAATGTGGCTGCAGGCATCTTAAAGACACAAAGCTGATGATCTCTTGCAGGGACTTTTTTTTTTTTAAAGGGAAAGGTTGAATTTATTTATTTAAGTACCCTATTTGTAGAATCTGCCCCCCCCCCACATCTTCCACGAAGCGACTCTGGGCAGCGTCCAGCGCTTAAATGCAAAAATAAAATCACTGGAAGCTTAAAGGATGGGATAGAACAGACCACAAAACGAATAGAAGAAGGAGAAAAGGAAGTGGAGATAATAAAGTTGGGTGAAATAAAAGTTGGGAGGATATATATTAGCAGGTGGTAGGAAAATTGAATTTATTTATTGATTTATTTATTTATTGGTTCGATTTATATGCCGCCCTTCTCCGGAGACTCAGGGCGGCTTACAATGCGTTAAGCAATAGCCTTCATACTTTTTGTATATACCTGCTTAGTAGGGCTTTCGGGCCCCCGCAAGCGGTGTTCTTTTTTATACAAAGTCAGCTTATTGCCCCCACAATCTGGGTCCTCATTTTACCTACCTCGGAAGGATGGAAGGCTGAGTCAACCTTGAGCCTGGTGAGATTTGAACTCGCAGTAATTGCAGGCAGCTGGCAGCTAAGTGCTACTTAACAGCGCTTTAGTCCGCTGTGCCACTAAGGCTCTTTCAATAAATCGAAAAAATATTTTTGGGAAAAAAGACAAGAGGACTTGGTAGACCCGTGGGTGGACTGGCAGCAAAAAGTAGTGGAGATGGAAATAACAGTTGGAAACGAAGGATGTATCGTGTTTCCCCGAAAATAAGACCCTGTCTTATTTTTTTTAATTTTTTTTTTGAACCCTGAAATAAGCGCTTGGCCTTATTGCCATGCGCTCAAAAGCCCGATTGGGCTTATTATCAGGGGGTGTCTTATTTTGGGGAAAACAGGGTAGATGAAGGGAGGTGTATGGGAGGCAAGTGAAAAAGAGAAGAATTGAAACGTCCAAGCGGGTGAGAGATGATGGATAGAAAAGATCCTTAAAAAAAAAAAAAAGATTGGCTTGTACTGAGAATTAGAATAGAGTAAGAAATTAGAAACGGGGGGAATATTGTTATACATATTTTTACATAACACATTTAAAGTGAATGTTACGAGGTGAAGATTAGATTTTGAAAAAGGATGTGATTAGATAGGCCCAAGAATAATGTTGTGATTATTAGAAGGATGTAGCAAATATTGAACAATTGAAAAAGGATGGGAATATGTGCTGATATAAATATGTACAATAATAACATTAGACGACGTACGTTTGACTAATGTAGTAACTTTTATTTGTATTAATATTGGTTTTGTATTAAAATGAATGACACTCAAGATGCCACACTGTCCATGCAATGATATTGATGATATTGATGTGTTTAAAAATAATAAAAAACTTTACCTCCATAAAAATAAAATCACGTATTTGAATCCACAGGAGGAAAATTTCATGACTCTACGTCAAACCTGCGTATAAATTTCAATTGTTATTATTTTTAGTGGAACGACTTCTTCGTAAATCACAGCTACCTTTCCCATTGTTTCAAGGTTACGACGGCTGTAAATACAGGTAGTCCTCGAATTACGACAACGGAGCCCAACATTTCTGTTGCTAAGCGAGACATTTGTTAAGTGAGTTTTGCCCCATTTTACGACCTTAACAGTTGTTAAGTGAAGCACCACAGTCGTTAAGTTGTTAAGTGAAGGAGGGACCCAGTTTAAAGTACCCGAAGTTGAGAAACTTAGATTTATGCTGGCCGGGGAATTCTGGGAATTCTGGGCATTGAAGTGCACCCAGTTTAAAGTACCCGACATTGAGAAACTTAGATTTATGCTGGCTGGGGAATTCTGGGAATTCTGGGCATTGAAGTGCACCCAGTTTAAAGTACCCAACATTGAGAAACTTAGATTTATGCTGGCTGGGGAATTCTGGGAATTCTGGGCATTGAAGTGCACCCAGTTTAAAGTACCCGACATTGAGAAACTTAGATTTATGTTGGCTGGGGAATTCTGGGAAGCCAGAGAAATTCCACAGAAGGGCTTCGAAGAACCCTCCAAAAACTCAGCAAGCCTACCCAACACACTAGTCCTCAGTGAACCCAAAACCCGTCTCGGCGGTCCATTGGTGCCCTCCTTCCCTTTTCACACGTCGTTTTTAGTTCTGTAACTGACGAAAAGGGTTTTCGCTCTTATACTTTCCAGAAAATTCCTCATTTTCCGGCCTTCTAACTCCGGGATGCCGGTGAGTGTCTTCGTGGGACAGGATTGGTTTGAGCCGTGGGGAGAAAAAAAGGCAAACAACCAATGTGAGTTTTCCAGCTCAGATGGTGGCTGGCTGGCTTCCCACCCACAAATTCTGTCTGTTCTCCGGAGATTGTATAATTCTATGGATCCCGTTTCCCTTAACTCCTGCCTTTCCAAAATTTCGGAAGTCTCGGCGGGAACTCTTGAGTAGAGAAGAAATCCAGAAGAGGAGAGACCAAAATTCAGGAGAGAAATGTAAAAGGACCTTGCTCAGTTCCCTCAATGTAATGCAGCCATTGCACAAACCCTTCATCTGAGATGTTAACAAAGTTGGAAGGGACCTTGGAGGTCATCTAGTCCACCCCCAACCCCATCCCCACCCACTTATGCAGGAGACCTATAGTAGATGATGGAGTAGAAGCGACGGTTAAGATTAGGAATGGCAGAGGGGAACCGAACCGACATTTTTCGGAACTGGCTTCCCTTCCTTTCAAACCCGACATCATCCTGGTTACTTTATGCATGGAATGAAATGAGATGCCCCACCGGAAAGGGGATGCCAGTTTGGCCGGGTGATTCAGGCACCAGGCTAGAAACAAGGAGGCTGGGAGTTCTAGTTCTCTTTAGGCATGAAAGCTGGCCTATCCCCAGGAGACAGTGAGTTGCAGTCCCACCTCCTTATGCATGTTTAGTAACCGTGGCAAAAACAGGTCATTAAATGAAGCACCAGACGCTAAACAACCATCTTCCTTCCTTCCTTCCTTCCTTCCTTCCTTCCTTCCTTCCTTCCTTCCTTCCTTCCTTCCTTCCTTCCTTCCTTCCTTCCCCTTTCTTTTACTTCTTTCCTTTCCTTTTCTTTTCCTCTCTTAACAATTGCAGCAATTTAACAACTGTGACAAAAACAGTTGCAAAATTGGGCACAATTCTCTTAATAAACTTTCTTTCTTTTTCTCTCTTTCTCCCTCCCTCCCCTTTCTCTCATTCTTTTTCTTTCTTTCTCTCCCTCCCTCCCCTTTCTCTCTTGTTCCTTTCTTTTTTCCTTTTTCTTCTTTTCTTTTTCTCTCCCTCCCCTTCTCTTGTTCCTTCCTTCCTTCCTCTTCTTTTTCCTTCTCTCCTTTTCTTTCTCTCCATCCCCTCTCTTGTTCCTTTCTTTCTTTTTCTTTCTTTCTCTCTCCCTTTCTTTTATTCTTTCCTTCCTTCTTTTTCTTTTTCCTTCTATTTCTTTTTCTTTCTCTTCTTCCTTCCTTCTTCACTTAGTAATTGCAGCCATTGACTTAACAATTGTGGCAAAAAAAAGGTCATAACTCATTTAACAACTGCCTTGCTTAGCAATGGACATATGGGGCCTGATTGCAGTCATAAGTCGAGGACTATGACTGTATGATGGGCTGGGAAAGACTATTTTCTGCAGCTGCCCCATCCGTCTCACAGCCTCTCCCCTCTGAGACTTTGATGGCCTGACATCTTTTGAGTGTCACAAGATGCTACTTTAAGATCCGAGGATCTGCAAGCATCGACTTATGGAACTGTCCTAATGATTTACAATATTTGTGGGATGGTTTAATTTTGGGGTGAACCATCCAGAATTGGGGGAATCAAGGAGGACTATTCGTTACATTACAGGAAAGAAACATAAGACTCAGAACTCTTAACGCGTACATGCTCTAAATTTTTTTCTTGCCTTTTGCAAAATTTTTTTCGTTCTTTTGGCAAAACTCCCCACCAACCAGACGAAGTGGGAGACATCATCCAATGGTTGCAACCCACGTTGCATTAATCCATTTTAATTTTATGTATTTATTTTTTTGCATTTGTATGTGAGTTTCCGTCTCGGTTTTGCAGAGTACAAATCTGCCAATTCTGGACTTCTTATTGTTCATTGCACCACACAATCAGCCAGATGTTCAGAGTGAATTTAGCATTTTTTATCCACCCCTCGAGTCCTTCTCAAGGACGTGGGAGAGGCAGATGTGGAGGTTTGATGGGGTTTAAGGTCTCCATGAAGTTATCTCAGTTTTAACTCAGTCTCAGTTATTCTGAGTCAAGCTGCCTTTTGCCATTGACTGATAAAGAAACGTGAGCCAGCTGTGTGCGGCCAATACGATCCTTGGTGGTTTAAACAGAGGCATAGAATCAAAATCGCGTGAAGTATTAGTGCCGCTTTATAAAGCCTTAGGAAGGGCCACACCTGGAATCCTGCATCCAGTTTTGGTCCCCGCATTACAAAAAAAGACGTTGAGACTTTGGAAAAAGTGCAGAGAAGAGCAACGAAGAGGATTAAAGAGACTAAAACATTTGAAGGATGGTTGCAGGATTTGCGTTTGGTTAGTCTGGAGAAAAGAAGGACTAGGGAGGGATATGAGAACAGTATTCCAGTATTTGAGGGGCTGCCCCAAAGAAGAAAGGGGTCCATCTATTCTCCAAAGCCCCTGAAGGCAGGACAAGAAGCAACGGATGGAAACTAACCAAGGAGAGAAGCAACCTGGAATTAAGGAGAAACTTCCTAACAGTGAAGTAACAATTAACCAGTGGAACAACTTGCCTCCAGAAGTCGTGGGTGCTTCATCACTGGAGGTTTTTAAGAAGAGACTGGACAGCCACTAATCTGAAATGGTAGAGGGTCTCCTGGTTGAGCAGGGGGGTGGACTAGAAGACCTCCAAAGTCCCTTCCAGCTCTATCCTGATTCTGAGGGTTTTTTTTGTCAATGTGGATGGTGTTCAAGGGATGCTCCAGATAAGATTAGATTAGAAAATAGAATAGAATAGAATAGAATAGAATAGAGAAAAATGTAGAATAGAATAGAATAGAAATATGGAATAGAAAGGGAAGAGAAGAGAAGAGAAGACAAAAGAAAATGGAATGGAATGGAATGGAATGGAATGGAATGGAATAGAATAGAATAGAATAGAATAGAATAGAATTAGAATTAGAATTAGAATTAGAATTAGAATTAGAATTAGAATAGAATTAGAATGGAATGGAATGGAATGGAATGGAATGGAATAGAATAGAATAGAATAGAATTAGAATTAGAATTAGAATTAGAATTAGAATAGAATTAGAATGGAATGGAATAGAATAGAATAGAATAGAATAGAATAGAATTAGAATTAGAATTAGAATTAGAATAGAATTAGAATGGAATGGAATGGAATAGGAATAAGAATTAGAATAGAATAGAATAGAATAGAATAGAATAGAATAGAATAGAATAGAATTAGAATTAGAATTAGAATTAGAATTAGAATAGAATTAGAATGGAATGGAATGGAATAGAATAGAATAGAATAGAATAGAATTAGAATTAGAATTAGAATTAGAATAGAATTAGAATGGAATGGAATGGAATAGGAATAAGAATTAGAATAGAATAGAATAGAATAGAATAGAATAGAATTAGAATTAGAATTAGAATTAGAATAGAATTAGAATGGAATGGAATGGAATAGAATAGAATAGAATAGAATAGAATAGAATAGAATTAGAATTAGAATTAGAATTAGAATAGAATTAGAATGGAATGGAATGGAATAGGAATAGAATTAGAATAGAATAGAATAGAATAGAATAGAATAGAATAGAATTAGAATTAGAATAGAATTAGAATGGATTGGAATGGAATAGAATAGAATAGAATAGAATAGAATAGAATAGAATAGAATAGAATAGAATAATAACTTTGATTGTCACTTTGAATGTACACTAATCGGCATACATTAAAACGAAATTTTGTTGCGTACAGCTCTCAAAGTGTCTCCCCCTCTAATAAACACTACATAAACATGACAAAATAAATGAATGAAGAAATGAATGAATGAATGAATGAATACAAAATTGTTGCATATACCCATATATATGACTCAGAGAAACAACGCAGTCTAGCAACAACAGCCTAGTAACTACCGCAGTTCCATGGTGCTGCTGCTCCTTGCAAAGCCCAACATCCTCGATGGGGCTGTGCCTTCTCCATCCCACCCATAACCCCCCCCCGAACACCAACCCTGCAGGTTGGCCTGGGCCAAGAGCCGGGTGATGGAGAGCTTTAAGAAAGAGTGGGGGGCTTTTAACCACCTTCCTGCCCCCCCACACACCCAGCTTCTCAACCCTCCAGGGGGCGCTCTCCAACTAAAGCTCTGGTGGCTCAGCAGACTAAAGCACTGTTATTAACATCTGCTGCCTGCAATTACTGCAAGTTCGAATCTCACCAGGCTCAAGGTTGACTCAGCCTTCCATCCTTTCTAAGGTAGGTAAATGAGGACACAGTTTGTGGGGGCAATAAGCTGACTTTGTATAAAAATATACAAAAGTATGAAGGCTATTGCTTAATGCATTGTAAGCCGCTCTGAGTCTCCGGAGAAGGGCGGCCTGTAAATCAAAATAAATAAATAAATCAAATTAAAAGAAAGAAAGAAATCAAATTAAAAGAAAGAAATCAAATTAAAATAAATAAAGGAATCAAATTAAAAGAAAGAAATCAAATTAAAAAAAGAAAGAAATCAAATTAAAATAAAGAAAGAAATCAAATTAAAAGAAATAAAGAAATCAAATTAAAAGAAAGAAATCAAATTAAAAGAAATAAAGAAATCAAATTAAAAGAAATAAAGAAATCAAATTAAAAGAAAGAAATCAAATTAAAATAAAGAAAGAAATCAAATTAAAAGAAAGAAAGAAATCAAATTAAAATCAATCAATAAAATTAAAAGAAATAAAATTAAAAGAAATAAAGAAATAAAATTAAAAGAAATAAATAAATAAAATTAAAAGAAATAAATAAATAAAATTAAAATAAAATCAAGCCTTATTTTGCCACTTGAGTCCAAACTTTAACCCGTGTGCCGTTTAAACGATTCGTGGGAAAGCAGCAGCCAGGATTCGGGACCCCCAAATGGACCCCCCTTCCTTCCACACGGATGGGGGGGGGATGCTGCTGCTGCTGCCTGAAACCCCTCTCCATCGTTCCGGTCGTAACTCGGGGAGCGTTCCAAAGTCCCCGCAGTTGCGTCCCCGCAGAGATAAAAAGGCAAGCGGCAGCGGTCGCAAAGCGGAGCGGCTGCAACCCGAGCGACGTTAGGACCCCGCAGCGGCGGAGAGGGGGAGGGGGAGGGGGAGGGAGGGGAGGGGCTGCCCTTGCAAGAGGCATTCCCCCCTCCCCTTTCCAGAAGTTTCTCCGGCCCCCCCTTATAAAGCCCCCTTGGCCCAGCGGCGGCTCGGCTGGAGGGAAGGCAGCTGCGGAGAGGCTCGGCCGTTGCAAGCCCCGAGGTGAGAAGGGAGGGAGGGAGGCTTTGCAAAAAATCCGGGGAGCGGTGGAGTTTTTTGGGGTTTTTTTTTTTTTTTTGTTGCAAGAAATTTATGTTGCAATAATTTTTTTGTTGTTGAATAAATTAATAAAAGAAAGAAAGAAAGAAAGAAGCTGCAGGCGCGGGAGCTGCTCCGGGTTTGCAAAAGGGGGAATTTCTGCTGCTGCTGGGCGCCTTCCGTGCATTTGCAGCCCGATTTAGGGGCTCATACTGGGGGGGGGTCTCCGTCTCGCTTCTCTTGTCCCATCATCCCCTCCCGATCTGGGCATGGGAGGGCTCATTGTTTCCTTCCTCGTGCAAGGCATGTTCCATCATCCACTCCCCAACTTCTGAATAGCATGTCCCATTAGCCTGTCCCACCCGTGCATGGTGTGTCCCATCATTCCCCTCCCAGCTCGTGCATGGTGTGTCCCATCATCCCCTCCCAGCGCCTGCATAGCCCATCATCCCTTCCCAATCGGTGCATGGCTTCTGCCACTATCCTCTCCCAGCCCTGAATACTATGTTCCATCATCCCCGCCCCCAATCTGTGCATGGCTTATCCCATAATCCCCTCCCAACCCGTGTATGGTGTGTCCCATCATCCCCTCCCGGCGCCTGCATAGTATGGCCCATCATCCCCTCCTAACCCGTGTATCGCATGGCCCATCATCCCCTCCCAATCGGTAGTTGGCTTATCCCATCATCCCCTCCCAATCGGTAGTTGGCTTATCCCATCATCCCCTCCTAACCCGTGTATCGCATGGCCCATCATCCCCTCCCAGCCCCGCATGGCCCATCATCCCTTCCCAATCGATGCTTGGTTTATCCCATCATCCCCTCCCAACCCGTGTATGGCTTCTCCCATTACCCTCTCCCAGCCGCTGCGTAATATGTCCCATCATCCCCTCCCAACCCGTGCATGGCGTGTCCCATCATCCCCTCCCAGCCCCTGCATATTATGTCCCAGCATCCCTTCCCAACCCGTGCATGTATGCCCCGTCATCCCCTCCCAAACCGTGCATACCATGGCCCATCATCCCCTCCCAATCCGTGCATGACTTCTCCCATTATCCTCTCCCAACCCTTGCGTAATATGTCCCATCATCCCCTCCCAACCCGTGTATGGTGTGTCCCATCATCCTCTCCCAGCCCCTGCATGCATGCCCCATCATCCCCTCCCAAAAACCGTCCATGGCCCATCATCCCCTTCTAAACCGCGCAGTGGGGAAACGGGACTCCTTCCCTCCTCCCTGCGTGGGCCTCGGGTGGGGGGAAAACGCGGCTCTGGGTCCCCTTTGTGGGAAAAGCGCTCTTGACCCGCTTTGGAGTTGCGGGTGCTGCGTTCACACGACACGTGAACACGTGGAGCCGAGGCTAGGATTGCACCGGGGGAGGGGGGGTGTCTCCGGACCCCCAGATCAGCCCGGGATCGGGTCGCCTTGCACCCCCCCCCCAAAAGCGCCGGGCTTTGCAAACTCCGGCGCAAAACTTGGGAAAGCGCGCAGGAACTTTGACTCGGAGGAGTCCCGGGATCGGCTGGAGATCCGGCGGGTGGATTCCCCGGGACTTTGGCTGGGCGGGTCCTGCTTCTGGGGGGGGGGGGCAGCGATTGCCCGTGCAAAAATGGGGACCCCCCCCCCCGCTTCCCCCCTTGCGCGCAAGAGAAAGGTGATCCAGACGGAGATGCGCTGAATTTGGCATGCAACGGATTTGGGGAGGGGGGAGACTTTTGGCTCAAGCAAATGCTGGAGGTGGGGGTGCATGTAGCCCGGAGAATGCAGAGTAGGGGGGAGAAAAAAAAACCCGGATTGAAATGGCTTGCATTCACACGACAGGAAAACTTCTTTCTGCTTCTTGCATCAACCCCCCAAAGTTGATTCCTGGGTTTTCCTTTACAGCTTAAAAATCAAATGCACAAATGGCATTTATTAAGACTTTTAATTCAGCTGGATAAGCAGGTGGAAGAGGTTAGTCTCTGTTAATAAGCCAGATGGTTTTCCCTTTTAAGAAGTTGGCTTGTTCCTGGGTTTTCCTGTTGAGTGACCACACACACACAAAGGTTGAGAATATATTTTTTTCCTTTATGCTTAGTTACAAAATGAACCAGGGTTAACCCCTTGCACAAATGGCATTTATTAAGACTTTAATTCAGCTGGATAAGCAGGTGGAAGAGGGTTATTCTCTGTTAATAAACCAGGATTGTTTTCCATTTTCAGAAGTCGGCTTATTCCTGGGTTTTCCTTTTTGCTTAAAAATACAACTAACCAGGATTAACCCCTTGCATAAATGGCATTTATTAAGACTTTAATTTAGCTGGATAAGCAGGTGGAGGAGGGCTATTCTCTTAATAAACCAGGATTGTTTTCCCTTTTAAGAAGTCGGCTTGTTCCTGGGTTTTCCTTTACGCTTAAAAAGTACAACTAACCAGGATTAAGCCGCCCAGAGTCCCTTGGGAGTTGGGCGGCATAGAAATATGATTAATTAAATTAAATTAAATTAACCCCTTGCACAAATGGCATTTATTAAGACTTTAATTCAGTTGGATAGGCAGGTGGAAGAGGGCTAATCTAATAAACCAGGATTGTTTTCCCTTTTAAGGAAGTCTGCTTGTTCCATCGTGGCTTGAGAAACCCTGATCCTGAATTCAAGCTGGGACTGTAGCTTATTCCAAAAGGAACATATTTTGGAGAAGCAGATGGGCAGTGCCGGCTGTAAATAAGATGTATTTCTGACTATCTTAAACCAGCATTGGTTGTTTTGATTTAGAATCTTTTGCACGGAGGCTGGCTTAGCTTAATTTAGCCTCCTGGAGCTGGCCTGGAGTTTTATTTTTAATTTTGCCCTCTGCAAAAAAGGGCTGAGAAGACTGGCCAAGCATCCAGAAAATGAAGCTTGTCAGTTCCTGACCTAGATAGAAAATAAAAATAAAAGGAGGCCTTTTTATGCAGAATCGATAGAAGATGGATTTTATTCGTGAATTAAAATTAGAAAAGAAACAGATAAATTTGTGGTTAGTGAGTCTTTGCTTCTGGAGGGGTTTTGCTAAGCATTTTTAAGCGGACCTGGAATTTATTCCTATTTTTGCTGATAGGTTTTCATTCACTGGGTGGGAAATATAATAGTTTTAGCAGGATGCTTTTAAAAACGGAAAGGGTGAGTTTAACTGCAGGCTGTATAAATAGCAAACTTAATTTCCCTTTTTTTTTTTTGCCTTGAACAGAGAAAAAAAAAATCCGGTAGAAAGGAAAGTTAGAGGTCCTCTTAGGAGAAATAAGGAAAATTAAGGAATTAAGGGAAATTAAGAAATAAGGAAAATAAACCAATTCAAAAAAAATGCTACTCTTAACACTGGTTGCTTGTAAACCACTTTGCTAAACCAGAATCCAATATATGGCTTACGATGGAGGTGGTTGATTGAATAATAACCTTGCCTCCGCCCTCTAAATATGTCTTTGCTTTTAATATTTGATTTTAACTTTTAGGTTTTAACTTAGATGTAACGGTAAGATGGTCAGCCAATAAAGTTTAGAAAGGAAAGGAGGGTGGGAGAGAGAATGGGAAGGAAGGAAGAAGATAGGAGGATAGAAAGGTAGACAGAAGGAAGGAAGATGGATGGATAGATGGACAGAAGGAAGAAAGATGGATGGATAGATAGAAGGAAGAAAGATGGATAGATAGAAAGATGGAGAGAAATTTAAGAAGGAAGGAAGGCAGGAAGGTGGAAAGAGGAAGAAAGAAAGTGGAAAAGAAAAAGAAAGCAAGAAAAAAAGCAAAGCAAGAGTTGCAGAGTAAATTCTGTAAATCAGACCCGTGTGGATATTTTGATTTAAAAGCAAGTTTCTAGCCTTCAAAGTTGGGAAAAAAACAGGGATTGCCTTCCCACTTGCAGAAATAGAAACAAAGATTATTTCTCGAAAATTCTTTCCGGCCAGCTGCATTTTTGCTGAAATAAGCGGAAAAGCCTGAAGACTTTTAATTTGCAGTTGACGGCGGGTTGCAGAAATAGAAAAAAGGGGAATAAAATAATGTGTGGAGTTTTAAGCCGGGTTGGGTTTGGCTTTGATTTCTGTTCAACGTCCTCTTCCTTGCCAGGCAGCTTGCAAGGATAATCATGCGCTTTGTCTCAGGCTGGGCCTTGCCTACGTGGCATGGCCGTGGGGAGGGGGGGGAAGGCGTGTGGGGAGGGGGGGCCCCACTGGGGCGGCTTGGAACATCTGCAGCCATGTTGCAGCCTAAATCGCCGGAAGTTTTTTTGCACGTATAACTTCAAACAGTCACTAAATGAATGGTTATAAATCAAGGACTAACTGTATTTAAAAAAAAAACCCCACTTTATCCTGGTTGGACGACGGGGAAATCCGGTGCAGAAATATTCCCCCAAAAATGATATTTTCTAACCCGATATTTATTGGTTCAATTTATTTATTGGTTCGATTTATATGCCGCCCTCAGGGCGGTTTACAATGCGTTAAGCAATAGCCTTCATACTTTTGTATATACCTGCTTAGTGGGGCTTTCGGGCCCAAGCGGTGTATACAAAGTCAGCTTATTGCCCCACAATCCGGGTCCTCATTTTACCCACCTCGGAAGGATGGAAGGCTGAGTCAACCTTGAGCCTGGTGAGATTTGAACTTGCAGTAATTGCAGGCAGCTGGTGCTACTTAACAGCACTTTAGTCTGCTGCGCCACCAAGGCTCTTGGTATTAATGGCACTCTAATCCCATTGTGGGGATTGAAATTGCCTGAGGGCAGAGGGTCAACCAGTAAAGTTTTAATCCAGATTTTCTTCCCCATAAGTGACCCACAAACTAACAAAAGTCTTGAAAATTTTGCCATCGACAGCGGTACCCCGATGGTTTTGAATTTTAAGATGAAAGCCCTTGTTGGGGGAAAAAAAATTGCAAACCTTGAATTAACGGGTTGGAAGGGACCTTAGAGGTCTTCTAGTCCAACCCCCTGCCTGGCTTGAGCAGGAATTCACCAAGTCAGCTAAATTGGCCCGTTGGGACAAAGCAAACTCTGCAAAGAGAAACTTTTGCGCATGGATGCGTTTGTGCAAACAAGCGAGGCTGTGCGAGTTTCTAGCGGCCTCGAGGGCAGATTAACCCCCTTCAGCATCCCAAATGCTAATTCCACGGTTCCTTTATCCAAAAATCCCACCAGGATAGATATCTAAGGGTTGCATTTTTTCCAAAAAAGAGGAATTTCTCTTCATTTCCAAGTCCTTGGTACGTTTCTTTACCAGTGCGATTTCTGCACGAGAAGCTATAACTGTGTCTGAATGCAACTAATTGCAATTAATTGCAACGCAACTAAATTAATGGCAATGCAAGAAAGAAGTAAATGCCACAAAGAAGAGAAGAGGGAAGGTGGGTTTCCACTTATTCTCCAAAGCCCCTGAAGGCAGGACAAGAAACAACGGATGGAAACTAATCAAGGAGAGAAGCAGCCTGGAAATAAGGAGGAATTTCCTAACAGTGGCAACAATTAACCCGTGGAACAGCTTGCCACTAGAAGTTGTGGGTGCTTCATCACTGGAGGTTTTTAAGAATAAATTGGACACCCATTTCACTGGAATGATATAGGGTCTCCTCCTTCAGCAGGGGGTTAGACTAGAAGACCTCCAAGGGCCCTTCAACGCTGTTATTCTGTTTAATTCCTGCAAGGTTCTGTAACTCAGCACTCATCACACCCAGTGAAGGAATTTCAAAAGCTTTCCCTGGGCAGGTAACAGCGTGCTACGGATGCTTTTCCTCTGGTTCAGCTTACAGCTGGTCCTTGACTTACGTTGATAAAAGTCATAACTCATACAAACCCAGCTCATTGTTTCAGTATAGACAATTTTGCTGAAAACCAGAAGCAGGGTGCATAAAAATCAATGATTTTCTTTAAAAAAAATCAGATTTTTTTGATTTAAATCGGATTTTTTTGATTTAAATCGGATTTTTTTTAATAAAAAAATTTTGGGGTAAAAATCTTATTGTAAGATAGTTTTCTATTTAAGATACATAAATAATTGAGTTTATTCAGCATGAAATGGAGCTTAGTTATGTAGCAGGAGGCTGTATATTCTGCAACCCTGGGACTATCGGTGAGTCAACAGTAGCAGAGATGACAGTTGCTCTTTAAAAATTAGGATTTAAATCGACTCGATTTAAATCAAGTCTTTTTACTAGTGATTTAAATCATGATTTAAATTGTGATTTAAATCAACTCGATTTAAATCAAATCCCACCCTGACCAGAAGTAAATAATAATTTTTATTTTGGGAAAAACACGTCATAAAGCATGGTCTCACGGGCACAGGATGCTGGAAAGAGTTGTAAATGTTGGCAACTTGCCAAGCGTGGCCGGCTGGGGAATTCTGGGAGTTGAAGTCCACAAAGTCTTAAAAGTGGCCAAGGTTGAGAAAAAAACCCCCACTGTTTTATTAAACCAAAATATGGTTGTTGTTTTTTAATTCAACTCAACACAGCCATTGCAAAATTTCAGATCCCAGGTAAAGTCACAAAGGCTTTTAGAGGTGGTGAGGCAGGTGCGGAGTGAATTTGCAAGATAAGTTTGTTTGCTCCATACCAATGATGGCTAACTTTTTTGCCGTCGCGTGCCAAAAGTGGGGGAAGCGCGTGGGATCATGAGCGCGCATGCCCTCACACATAATTCTATGTGCCCTGCCCCCCACTTGCGTGCATTACCCCCTCCCCCATACTCCCGCTGCTTTTGGTTTGCCGACTTTCAGTAGAACCGGAAGTCCCGTTTTTCGCTCTCCCCAGGCTCCAGAGCCTTTCTAGGAGCCTGGGGAGGGCAAAAACTGCCTTCCCCACAGCCCCGGAGTGCCTCCAGAGGCTGGAAAGAGGGTGTTTCCAGACTTCTGGTGGGCCCAGAAGGCCTGAAAATCAGCTGGCCGGCACACACATGTGCACCGGAGCTGAACTTGTGTGCCCACCGATATGGCTCCGCGTGCCACGCGTGCCATAGGTTCGCCATCACAGCTCTATACTTTCAACAAAAGCGTGTTTGTACCAATAACAATAATGTTATGTCACTTCTGCGTTGCCAATCCAGCTGTTTGAATTTAGGAACCGATCCATAAAACCAGTTCTTGACTTAACTTGTTTAGTGACCGTTCAAAGATACAACGGCACTGAAAAATGCCACTTATGACCGTTTTTCACCCTTAACGACCGTTGCATCATCCCCGTGGTCAGAATTCAGACACTTGGCAACTGACTTATAGTTACGACTATAAGGCTGCAGTGGTCGATCCCCGATCCCCTTTTTACGACCTTCTGGCCGGCAAACTCGGTGGGGGGGGGAGCCAGATTCACTCAAATCACCGTGTTGCTAACTTAACAGCCGCGGCGATTCATGGAACGGTTGCGATAAAAAAAGGCTGAAATTCGCTGAACTGTCTTGCTTAGCAACGGGAATTCCGGGCTCCATTGTGGTCGTAATCTGAGGACTACCTTTAACCAGTCTGCATGCCCTTTTCTGACTGCTCCTAATTTGAACAGGGATGCTTTGTTCGAACTGCTGACCGTTTATAGAAAGCCTTTTTATAAAGTCTTCTAATTTTTATTTTTTATTTTTTTTAATTTGCCCGACTAGCCACGATACATAAAATTGAGATTTCAGCCCTTTTGCTGGCAGCTGAATTGATTTATTGTGGGGTCAGGGCTGTTTGGAGTCTGGAGAGGTGGGTGGAGGACACGATTCCACCTTTTCTCTGTTATTCTCTGACTCAGCAATGCCCCTTTTTATGCAAGGAATCCGACCTAATCTCTCTCCTTGGCACGGTGCCCCCCCCCCCCCGTGCCAGCTCTGATGGCATTGCAGGAAAAAAAAGGGGAAGGCATCACGCTTGCAGGGATAAGTTAAAACTATACATGGCAATCCAGTTGTAAACCAAGTGGGTGTGTGGCAGGGAAGTGGGTACTGTGAAGAATATTGTGATTCTAGCTAAATCTTTCATCTAATTCTTATATTTTGCAAAATACCAAACTAGTAGTGCAGAGGTCTTCAAACTCGGCAGCTTTAAGACTTATGGACTTCAACTCCCAGAATTCTCCAGCCAGCTATGCTATGCTGTAGTAGCTATGTAGTAGCTATGTACATAGCATAGCTTTGTAGTAGTAGTGTAATCCTGGACTCTCCCAGGGGAACAGACTCTCTAGACAAAGCTACTAGCATCTGTAATTTGGCCTTACTGGCTTTTTACAGCCAGGTAGTTTGGGGACTACAGCATCCATCCTTCACAGCCACGAAATGCTGATTGGAAGTCCTAGGAATTTGAGGAAAATCTGTATTACATACTACTGGGATTTTTTGGGGGGGGAATATGGTCTTTGCAAAACGCAATTTATTAACTTTATGAAGCATTAACTTTATTCGACGTCTGCCTTTGAACTCCGCCTTATATTTGATTCTCCTCTTGGATTATAAATTGCTCGGATTTCAATTCCCTGCATGTAGAAAAGTAGCTCTTTGACGGAGACGCCAGATCAATTTGGTAATCAATAAATGGCTCTGGATTTGGGCACAGACGGTGGTGTAATGTTTGGCCTGTAGGTAGTCCTTGATTTACGATGGTGATTTGAGATGAGAACTACGGTCGTAAGTCATGCCGGTTGTTAAATGGGTCACCATGTGGCTGAATGTTTTTACAAAAGAAAATTGGGTTCATTAAGCAAAGACGTCTGCAATGGTCATTTTTGTTGGAAAATAGAAATAAAGTTTTCAGCAAAAAAAAAAAAGTCATAAATTTTTGGTTGTGAGGTTGGAATGCTATAAAAAGTTGTAAGCCAAAATGCAATCCATGGGGAAGGGGCAGCTGTTTGTGGGGAGGTGGGGGTTTGTCATAACTTTCAATTGTTACTCAGTGACGGATCTTAAGTCGAGGATTCCCTGCATTTTGTATTTTCTAACACAACACAGTAGTCCTCATGACGACACTTGAGCCCAACATTTCTGTCGTTGAGTGAATTTTGCTCCATTTTAAGACCTCTCTTGCTACAGTTGCTAAGTGAATCACTGCCAGTAACCTGGTTGTTAAGTGAATCCAGCTTCCCCATGGACTTTGCTTGTCAAAAGACAGTCGCAAAAGGGGGATCGCATGACCCCGGGACACTGTGACTGTCATAAGTACGAGTCAGTTGCCAAGCATCTGAATTTTGATCACGAGACACTGCAGTGGTTGTTAAGTGTGAAAAGGGGTTATAAGCTCCTTTTTTCAGTGCCGTGGTAAATTTGAACAGTCACTAAACGGATGGTTGTTAAGTCGAGGACTTGCCTGCCAATTTAACAACTGCAGTGATTCACCTAACGAATGTGGCAAGCAAAATCGTAAAACGGGGCGAAATCATAAATTTCTCAACATAAACGTTGGGCTCGGAATTGTGGATGTAAGCTGAGGATGTAAGCTGAGGAGTTTGATCCTGACTGGCTCAAGGTTGACTCGGCCTTCCGCCCATTTTGACTGGCTGTAATCTTGGTTCCTCATAGGTCGTGACTGCCCTCTGTTGTCATGGAATCCACCTGGTTGATCCATCTTCTCGCGCTCTGCGCTCTCGCGACAGCGGTCCCTTCCGAGGACAAGAAGAAAAGTGAGAAGAAGCCCGCCTCGAAAGAGAAGAAGCTGAGCGAGAAGGCTACCACCTTGGCTGACCGCAGCGCCATCCTGGCCTTCAACCTCTACCAGGTGATGGCCAAGGACAAGAACCTGGAGAACATCTTGGTGTCGCCAGTGGTGGTGGCATCTTCTCTGGGGTTGGTGTCCCTCGGAGGAAAGGACACCACGGCCTCCCAAGCCAAGGCTCTCCTTAGCGCCAGCAAGCTCAACGACGATTACATCCACAGCGGACTCTCAGAGTTCCTGACCGACGTCAGCAACACCACAGCCAGGAATGTCACCTGGAAACTCGGCAGCCGCCTCTACGGCCCCAGCTCCATCAACTTCGTGGACGACTTTGTGCAAAATAGCAAGAAGCACTACAACTACGAGCATTCGAAGATCAACTTCCGAGACAAGCGTAGTGCCCTCAAGTCCATCAACGAGTGGGCGGCCCAGACTACGGATGGCAAGCTGCCCGAGGTCACCAAAGATATGCAGAAGACGGACGGGGCCTTAATTGTCAACGCCATGTTCTTCAAACGTGAGTCCGCGTTGGTGGAGGGCTTTGAAGCAGAGGGGGGGGAACGTGGTGGAGAGTTGGTGGTGGTGGGTATCGGTAGGCGGATCAGAAGGCTGCCATCTTCTCTTGTTTTGACCCCTTCTAGTTGAGCCTTAGGGACGCGGTGACTCAGGGGCTAAGACGCTGAGCTTGTCGATCGAAAGGTCGGCAGTTCAGCGGTTCGAATCCCTAGTGCTGCGTAACAGTGAGCTCCCGTTCCTTGTCCCAGCTTCTGCCAACCTAGCAGTTTGAAAGCACATAAAAAAAAATGCAGGTAGAAAAACAGGGACCACCTTTGGTGGGAAGGGAACAGCGTCCCGTGCGCCTTTGGCGTTGAGTCATGCCGGCCACATGATCACGGAGACGTCTTCGGACAGCACTGGCTCTTCGGCTTTGAAACGGAGATGAGCACCGCCCCCTAGAGTCAGGAACGACTAGCACTATGTGCAAGGGGAACCTTTACCTTTACGTTTAGTTGAGCCTGCTTGGTGACCACTCAAAAAATTAATACGACAGTTCATTTGTTCCTTAGGAATGCATCTAGGATAAGGTTTTCCAACCTCAGGAATTCTGGGAGTTGAATCCCCCCCCCCCATCTTAAGGGGATGAGGTTGGAAACCCTGATCTAAATTCAACCCATTTTGCAAACTTTTTTTTCCCCATTGTTGCATTTTTCATTCATCATTTGGCGGACATGTTTTTAAACAGCTAGCTTTCATCATCATTTAATGACCCCATAATCCCTTGCGGCGGGTGGAGTCTGGGCAGCTGAATGGAGCTAGCAGAGTGTTTTAATGGCCAGATGCCTTTCCTATTGCCAGTGTGGAGTTTTGTTCAGCAGATATATTCTCAGTGTGGCCCAGAAAGAGGAGAAATATCTGCCTCTACTTAGGCTCGAACTCACAGCCTCCTGATTGTGAGGCCAGAGCTCCACCTCTAGGCCACACGCACCGCTCGTCGCATTTTTCATTCACGCCTGTTCGTTTTGTTTTAGCGCACTGGGATGAGAAGTTCCATCACAAGATGGTGGACAATCGTGGCTTTATGGTGACGCGTTCCTACACCGTCGGCATTCCCATGATGCACCGTACAGGTAAGGAAACCCAGATTTTTTTGGGGGTGGGGCGAATGCATGTTTCTTTCTGGTTTGCTTTGTCCATGGTCTCCCCTCAGATTTTCCCATAAGTGTTTGAGGCAGTAAATGACAAAAATCTCTGCATTTTCCCCACAAAGTCACACCAGGGCTAGCTTTCAATTGTTACCCATGACTGGGTCAAAGGGAGGAAAAATAACCTTCTGACTCTACAGGTCATCCTCAATTTATGACAGTCCGTTTAGTGGCCATTTGAAGTTACAACCAGGGTGGATAAAAATCAATGATTTTTTTGTAAAAAAATCAAAAAAATCAGATTTTTTTGATTTAAATCGATTTTTTTTTAATTTAAATCGGATTTTTTTGATTTTTATCGAATTTATTTTAATAAAAAACTTTTGGGGTAAAAATCTATCGTAAGATAGTTTTCTATTTACGATACATAAATAATTTAGTTTATTCAGCATGAAATGGAGCTGAGTTATGTAGCAGGAGGCTGTATATTCTGCAACACTGGGACTATCGGTGAGTCAACAGCGGGTCAAAGGAGTAGCAGAGATGACAGTTGCTCTTTAAAAATTACGATTTAAATCGAGTTGATTTAAATCAAGCCTTTTTACTAGTGACTTAAATCATGATTTAAATCGTGATTTAAATCAACTCGATATAAATCAAATCCACCCTGGTTACAACAGCACTGAAAAAAGTGATGAAAATACAGAGCTTTTTTTTTGTGGGGGGAAAAATTGACTTATTGCACTGAAGAAAAGAAGAGAGGAAATCAGAAATGTGTATCCTGATCTCCAGCCAGTCGATCTATGGAGAGCTGCTTAGGAGCTTCCAGGCTCATTTTATCTGACCCTGGTGGACTAGAAACATAGTTTTTTAAACTCTGCTCAAAAAAAACCCAAACCGGGACTTTTCCTGCCCCTGTTGATATTTGCAGGTATTCGGCTCATTCCTGTATTTTGCATCCTCAAATGTTGAAGGCAGAAATCTCGGGGGAAACCCATCAATTTGCAACCTCTACATAAGTAAGAGCAGCCAATCGGAGTTGGAAGGGTCCTTGCAGGGTGGATTTGATTTAAATCGAGTCGATTTAAATCATGATTTAAATCCCTAGTAAAAAGACTTGATTTAAATCGAGTCGATTTCAATCCTAATTTTTAAAGAGCAACTGTCATCTCTGCTCCTCCTTTGACCCACCGTTGACTCACCGATAGTCCCAGTGTTGCAGAATATACAGCCTCATGCTACAGAACTAAGCTCCATTTCATGCTGAATAAACTCAATTATTTATGTATCTTAAATAGAAAACTATCTTACAATAGAGTTTTACCCCAAAAGTTTAGTTTTAACCTCCAGTCTCCTCGAATCATCTTTGTCTCGGCGCTCTTTTCTGATTGGCCCACTTGATTCTAATTTGTTGCAGGATTGTACAATTACTACGAGGACGAGGCGGAGAAGCTGCAGATCGTGGAGATGCCGCTGGCCCATAAACTCTCTAGCCTGATCATCATCATGCCGAACCACGTGGAGTCCTTGGAGCGGGTGGAGAAGCTGCTCACCCGAGAACAGCTGCAGAGTTGGTTGGGCAAGTTGAAGCAGCGGTCGGTGGCCATCTCCTTGCCCAAGGTCAGCCTGGAGGTCAGCCACGACATTCAGGTGAGCCTCCTCTCGGCTGTCCAAGTGGGAATAACAAAGCGTTGGAAGGGACCTTGGAGGTCATCTAATCCAACCCCTAGCTCGAGCAGGAGACCCTATATAGCAGGGTTTCTCAACCTTGGAAGCTTGAAGATGGGTGGACTTCGACTCCCAGAATCCCCCAGCCAGCGCTGCTGGCTGGGGGATTCTGGGAGTTGAAGTCCACCCATCTTCAAGCTTCCAAGGTTGAGAAACACTGCTATATACCAATTCAGACAAATGGCTGTCCAGTCTCTTCTTAAAAACCTCCAACCCAACAACTTCTGGAGGCAACGATACAGGTAGTCCTCCATTTACGACCGCAGTTGGAACCGGAATTTCAATAGCTAAGCGACGGGTTTTCTTAACTTGGATCATCAGCTGATCTGATTTTGCAGCCATTTTTACCGCCGTCGTAAAGTGAATCTCGGCTTCCCGCATTGATTTTGCTCAACGCAGGGCAGCTGGCTGGCAAGGTGGCATATCGTGACTGTGGGATGTTGCAGTTGTCGTAAATGCGAGCCGGTTGCAAGCATGAGACGGCAGAGGTGGTGAAACGGTTGTAACTTCGAGGAGGGGTAATAGTATGGATAGTCCTTGAGATATGACTAGAATGGAGCTTTCCCTTACGGCTTTAAAATGGGCCAATCACATGGCCTATCTGATTTTATGACTTTTTTTTTTCAACAGTCATTAAGTGAGTACGGCAGTTGTTAAGCGAACAACTGGTTGAGTAGGGGTGGAGTTTAACCAAAAACTGAAAGTTAAGTGCCTATTTTCAGCAAAACTGTTGTAATGTGACTGATTGGGTGTGCAGAGTCATAATTCCAACCATTTAACCATATTTAAGTCACATGACCGAAGATGGGACCTTATCCATCCGAATTTTGAATCCGATCAGTCGTAAATCGAGGACTATCTATTTTGAGATTAGCTAGCCTAAAGAGACCAAATGAAGCTGGATCATTTTATGAAGAAAAGTGCAGGTACTTTTTTGACTTAAGATTCGTTTAGTGACCATTTGAAGGGCCCTGAAAAAAGTGGCTTACGACCATTTTTCCCACTTGCGGCCTTTCCATGATCACCTGATCAAAATTCAGATGTTAATTGACTCATACGTATGACGATTGCAGTGTCCCGTGGTCACTGACAAGCACAAACTCAAATGAGGAAGCCAAGATCACATAGCAACCGTGGGGCTCACTTTTTAACAACTGCAGTGACTCACTTAGCGACTGTGGCCAGAAAGGTTGTAAAATGGGGTGGGGGGGGGGAAAACTCAATTTAACAACTGTCTTTCTTGGCAACAGAAATTCTGGCCTCAATTGTGATCGTAAGTAAAATTAAATAAGTAACTTGCCTCCAGAAGTTGTAAATGCTCCAACACTGGAAGTTTTTAAGACATTGGATAACCATTTGTCTGAAGTGGTGCAGGATTTCCTACCTTGGCAGGGGGTTGGACTAGAAGACCTCCAAGGTCCCTTCCAATTCTGTTATTCTATTCTATTCTATTCTGCATTCTATTCTATTCTATTCATTCTGTATTCTATTCTAATTATTCTGCATTCTATTCTATTCTGTATTCTATTCTAATTATTCTGCATTCTATTTTGTATTCTATTCTAATTATTCTGCATTCTATTCTATTCATTCTGTATTCTATTCTAATTATTCTGCATTCTATTCTATTCTGTATTCTATTCTAATTATTCTGCATTCTATTCTATTTTGTATTCTATTCTAATTATTCTGCATTCTATTCTATTCATTCTATTCTATTCTAATTATTTTGCATTCTATTCTAATTATTCTGCATTCTATTCTATTCTAATTATTTTGCATTCTATTCTAATTATTTTGCATTCTATTCTAATTATTTTGCATTCTATTCTATTCTAATTATTCTGCATTCTATTCCATTCCATTCCATTCGTTCTATTCTATTCATTCTGCATTCTTTCCAATTATTCTCTATTCTATTCCATTCTATTCCATTCCATTTATTCTATTCTATTCTATTCTATTCTATTCTATTCTATTCTATTCTATTCTATTCTATTCTTGTACAAATAATCTGAATTGTCTGTGACATCACAGAAGTTCAGCCAATCGTTGAGCATGGGAAAATAATTCAGAGCCCTTTCTCTCTCTCTCTCTCTCTCCCTCTGTTCAGAAACACCTGGCCGATCTCGGTTTAACCGAAGCCATGGATAAGAACAAGGCTGACCTGTCTAAGATCTCTGGCAAGAAGGACCTGTATCTGTCCAACGTCTTCCACGCGGCGGCCCTGGAACTGGACACGGAAGGGAACCCCTTCGACTCTGACCTCTACAGCCGCGAAGAAATCCGGAATCCCAAACTCTTCTACGTCGATCATCCTTTCCTTTTCCTGGTTAAGGACAATAAGACCAACTCCATCCTGTTTATTGGCAGGCTGGTGAAGCCCAAAGGAGACAAAATGCGCGACGAATTGTAGTTTGCATGCTGGGTTTATGTTATGTCTCTTCGATTTGATTTTTTTTTTTTATCTTGAGATAAAAATGAGATAAAATAGGTGCCTTTTTTTAAAAAACTGGTGCTCGCTCCTCTAACCTTCGTTAAATTTTGGGGCATCAAAAGATGGTGAGATACGAAGTTGGGAACAAGGGAAGTGGCGAAGGACGAGGGCTTAATTCTTCAGCACCCCTTTTGAGCCCCACTTTGGTTTTTTACAGGTAGTTCTCAACTTACGACCAAAATCGAGCCCAAAATTTATGTTGTTAAGTGAGACAACTGTTAAAAGTGATTTTTTTTTTTTGGCCCCATTTTACGACTTTTCTTGCCATCATTGTTAAGTGAATCACTGCAGCTGTTATATTAGTGACACGGTTGTTAAGTGAATCTGGCTCCCCCCCCAACTTTACTCGTCAGGTCACCCCGGGTTACTGCGACAATCGTATATATGAGTCAGTTGCCAGGTGCCTGAATTTTGATCACGTGACTCGGGGCATGCTGCAGCAGTCGTAAGTGCGAAACTCATTTTTTCCCAAACTTCAAACGGTCACTAAACGAACTGTCATAAGTTGAGGACTACCTGTGGTTTTATCTGCCCTGGAAAGTTAAATGCAATCAGAGATTTAGGAAGGTTTGTGTGTGTAATTCATATGCTCTTTTCCAGAAAAAGTGATCTGTTCAGGTTTTGGGGATCTCTTCCTAAAGATAACGGCACAAGGATTTAAGCACACAAGATGGTTAAGTTTGTCAGTTGATCGACTTTGGGGTTGTGAGATTGTAACCGTGGGAAAGACAATGAAAGGCATTTCTTACCCATTTTGCCAAGTTCTCACTGCTGCAAAACCCAGCTTGCATTTTTGGGAGCATGCGGTAGTCCTCCGCTTACGACCCCCCTCCCCCCCATGGGCTAAGCGAGCCGGTTGTTAAGTGAGTCTCTCCTGATTTTATAACCTCTTTGGCCAGGGGGTTGTTAAGCAAATCCAACTTCCTGCACTGATTTTTTTTGTCGGAAAGGGGAGACGCGGCGCGGCTCTTCCCAGACACTGGGAAGCTGCAACCGTCATAAATACGAAGCCGGTTGCTGAAGCTGTCAAAATTTTGCTCACGTGACTGTTGAGGAAGCTGTGACAGTTGTGTGAGGACTGTTCGTAAGAAGTCAACTTTTTTTCCCCAGTGATGTAACTTTGAAGCCGCTGTACGAGCGGTCGTACGTTGAGGACTGCCAGCACGGTTTACCTGCCAGTAATAACTCTGCAAAGAGAGAGAATGGATACTTCCCCAAGTGTTCTTAAAACTTAGGGCCTTAAGAGGAATTGGGAATCTTGGCTTACCGCAAATGTTCCATGTTCAGCACCTTTAGTACTATTTTCCCCCGAAAATAAGACCCCGTCTTATTTTTTTTTTCCCACCAAAAGGCACCAGGTTTTATTTTTGGGGGGATGCTGTCTACTAACTCACGCGCATTGCCCCTGGCCTCTTTTTCGCTGTCAAAGGCCTTCAAGGAACTACTTCTGCAGCCGGCAAGGCTTTCCTGAAGGCCTCTGCAGGTGATAACAGAGCTTAGGATCGATCCAGAGCTGTAATCGGTTGCAGAGACCTTCAGGAGAGCCTTGCGGGTTGGAGAAGAAATGGGCCAGCAAGGCAGGTCTCGGGGTGTGTGAGAGACCTGGCTGCAGGTGTCTAAAGGTAAGTAGTAGGGTAGTAGTATGGTAACTCCACCCCCTGCATCCGCATCCTAGCTTAATTTTTACCCGTACACCCTGGAGTGGGCGGAGTCTTAACTAGGGCTTATTTTGGAGGTAGGGTTTATGTGTAAAAAAAATGAAGCCAGGGCTTACTTTTGGAGTAGGTCGTATTTTCGGGGAAACACGGTATTTTAATTCATTTTAAAAACATTTGACTTGGCTCCACTGACCGAGGCTATCCAGGCATATGTAGACATAATATTTAAAGTCCTTACTGAGTGAGAGTATTTGCATTTTCAGTTTTATGAAACGGGAACAGCAAGTCCTGACGGTTTTAGCCCGAGAGGGGGAGCCAAGTCAAACCGGTGGCTGCGTATTTCCGAGAAGACAAAAGGGTGAATTTTAGACTAAATGGATGTTTTCCACTCCCAGCATCGGGAAAATTTATAATTTGCTGGCGTTTTTGACGTAGCTTTGTGTTTTCTCAGTACTTCGGACCATAATCCTCCAAGCCTTGGCCTGGGGATAATGGGGTTGCAGTTCCATCAAGGGTAAAAAGATTATACCACGGGTGTAATAAATATGCAGGGGTTAGGAAATGAGGGCCTTGATTAAATCTGAAAGGCAAAAGTTCAGACTGAGTTAAAACTGAATAATCCCACAGTTTGAACGCATCCTTTCTACCGATGGTGATGTATCCAGAATAGGCCATAACCAGGTTAGTAAGCAATTCAACGGGTATATTTGCAGAGCAGGTTAAACCTCGGTTTCTTGGTGCAATACACATGTGCCAAGCTATGTGCACTAATTCACATTTTGCAGCAGTCCTGCACAGGAGTAAATTTTGAAGATTTTTAAGTTTTGAAGATTATGCACGTGTCTTAAATTTAAAGGGCCAGACTCAGGTAAAACACAAAAATAGACGCACACTCAGCCTGTCTTCTTTTCTAAGTTCATGCCTTTCCCATGTTACACGTGTCATCAGCCTCTCCAAGGGGGTAACTCAGGATGGTCTTTGGGGAGATCCAACACACGCACAGAACTGCAGGGCATGGTGGGATGACGGTGCTATCACGGGTTAAGGGGTGGCTGGGGGAATTAAGCCACGTTTTTGCGATTCGGATGTCTTGTTATTCACCGCACACAACTTTGTTGTACAATTTTTGCAATAAAAACATTTTTCAGTGAATTGCTGTCTTGATGGTACTCTGGTGGGGGGGGGCATGTAGCAGCATCTGGCAAACAGCAGCTATGGAGGGTAATAGAAATTCCCCACCCCCCAACCTTTCCAGAGCACTGAAAAAGAATTAAATGAATATTGTTTCCAGATGGTAAGACTGGCATGTGCTGCGAATAAATCTGATTTTGGCTGGGCTGGGAAAGATTAACACTCGAGACTAAGGTAGCTTAACTTTGGGTACTTTTGAGACAGGTGGACTTCAACTCCCAGAATTCCCCAGCCAGCATTTGGACTTTCATTCTTAAGAATTCTCCAGTCAGCATTAGGACCAACTCCCAGAATTCCCCAGCCAAACAAGCTGAAAGCCTTGGTGGCACAGCAGACTAAAGCACTGTTAAGTAACACCAGCTGCCTGCAATTACTGCGAGTTCAAATCTCACCAAGCTCAAGGTTGACTCAGCCTTCCATCCTTCCGAGGTGGGTAAAATGAGGACCTGGATTGTGGGGGCAATAAGCTGACTTTGTATAAAAAAGAACATCACTTGGGGGGGCCGAAAGCCCTACTAAGCAGATATATATAAAAGAATGAAGGCTATTGCTTAACACATTGTAAGCCGCCCTGAGTCTCCGGAGAAGGGCGGCATATAAATCGAACCAATAATAATAAATCCACCAAAGTTGCTGAGGTTGAGAAACACCTCAAAACCCGAGTTCAAGTTCCACCAGCAGCTATGGAAATTGCGTGGGGTGGGGTGGGGTGGAATTGGGGGTAATTCACCCTCTCGGCCCTGGGCTACCTTTGCAAGGTGGGCAGAAAATGATAGAAGGGGGTCCTGTATGCAGCACCCGGACACGGTGGATAAAAATGATTTTTTTAAAAAAAATCAAAAAAATCAATTTTTTAAATTTAAATCGCATTTTTTTTATTTTTATCGAATTTATTTTAATAAAAAACTTTTGGTGTAAAAATCTATCATAAGATAGTTTTCTATTTAAGATACATAGTTTATTCAGCATGAAATGGAGCTTAGTTATGTAGCAGGAGGCTGTGTATTCTGCAACACTGGGACTATCGGTGAGTCAACGGTGGGTCAAAGGAGGAGCAGAGATGACAGTTGCTCTTTAAAAATTAGGATTTAAATCGACTCGATTTAAATCAAGTCTTTTTACTAGTGATTTAAATTGTGATTTAAATCAACTCGATTTAAATCAAATCCACCCTGCCCGGACAAAGGAGATGCGAAATAAAGCACCCAGTTGCATCCGGTGGCAGCATGTAAATAAGTGGTGATGTTTGTGCAGTGATGTGGCTGTGAGCATTTGGTGCCACTGTGGTTGTGGGTCCTCGGATGGCCTCTAAAATTGCCCCTTTCAACAACAGGAAGTTTGCTATTAGCGTGTGCACATCCGCCTCCCTCTGCTGGGCGTTTGAGTGGACAGGAACAGCTGAAAAAGACCCCCTCCTTCTCCACTGCCCCCCCGTTCCTTCATTCCAGAATGTAAAGACGATTTACAAGTGGTCCTCAACTTACGACCACAATGGAGCTCAAAACCACCGTTGCGAAGCAAAATTGTTTTCAAGTGAATTTTTTGCCAGTCATTAAGTGAAACACCAGTGGTTAAAGTTAGTAACACGGTTGTTAAATGAAATGGCCTCCCCACTCACATGGCTTGTCAGGAGGTCTCCAAAAGGGGATCACGTGATCTGGGATACGGCAACCGTCGTAAATATGAATCGGATGCCAAACAGCTGTATTTTGTTGTGCGATGTTGCGATGGTCAGAATTATAAAAAATATTCAAAAACCCACTTTTTCCAGTGCCATTGTAACTTTCGATCGGTCACTAAATTTTTGGTTGTAAATTGAGGATTTGATCTGTGAAAAGCATTACTTAATTGGGCTAAGGTACAGTCGTGGCCAAAATTTGGTTTGGGAAGAATCAAACTAGGTTTCTGACGGTTAAGCTCTCAGTCCTGAGAGCGGATAAAAGAAAAGACCATTTCTTGTTGGCTTTTAAAAAATTTTTATTAAGAGATGTTTGGTTTTTCTATAGAACTTCAAGGTTTTAAATCAAAAACCTGCAAGGAAAAAGAAAAAAATATATGTATCAGGGAGTAGAAAGAACTCTCGGGGAGGCAAAGCCTATTTTTATTCTTCCATAAATACAAATTTTGTCTTTAATTCTTTCGGAATGACATGCAGCCAATATCGCCCATGGAGCTCACTTCCCTAAACTGGTGCCCTCAAGATGTCCTTGCATGGCATATACTCCCACTAAAAGTATTTTCTTCCCTTCTATTACTATTCAATCATTATATATCTTCCCTGTGGATCTGCTTCAATTAATTTAGCCATTAAATCTGTTCTTAGGTATAGAACTATACCATTTTTCTTCTCAGGAGCTGATGCAACAAAATGTTTGCCCAGTCTAGCATTTATCAGATATTTCTGATCACTTGTTCTAATGTATGTTTCTTGCAAACAAATTACATCATTTTTAAACTGTTTCAAATAAGTGAAATATTTTCACCTCTTTTGTGGTGAATTTAAGCCATTTAACATTCCAGGTCAAAACTTTATTTGCCATCCTTGGCCCCTGAAAGCTAAGCCACCAACGCTACTTTCAAGCCATGTTCTGGGGTAAGACGACCAAGGACACAAATACCCAGAACAATTTAAATCGGATCCTTTATCTGCCTCTGATAAAAAGGGGAACTTGTGCCTATAGAAGAGCAAACTCTATAGATCAGGGTTGAATTTTGGGGTCCTTGGTGCTCCCTGAGCTGAGTTGTTTCCTTGTAGACGTTTCATGACCCAACTAGGGAACATCATCAGTGCTAGAAGGGGGTGGAGTTGGAGGACGACTGTGGGGTCCTTGGTGCTCTCTGAACTTGGTTGTTTCTTTGCGAATGTTTCATGATCCGACTAGGGAACATCTTCACTTATAGAAGGGCATTGGGTTTGCTCTCTTTTTATATTCAAGTAGCTTGTTCGTAGAGAGCAAACCCCATTCCCTTTTAGCACTGATGATGTTCCCTAGTTGGGTCATGAAACGTGTTAGGATAAGGTGTTAAGTCTAACAAGTTGTCCAGGCAATATATGTGTTCTATAACTTTAAATGTAATGCTGAATCATTGTACTGCTGAGTCATTGTAATGACTAACGACTGCTGACTGAATGCTGACTGCAATTATCATAATTGTACTGTTGAGTCATTGCACTGCTGACTTCACTTATCTTAAGTGGATAATTACTAGTGTAAACTGTATATAGGGAGGAAGCCGAGCTATAGTCATTGTTGGACCTGCTCTCATCATTGCTTGACTTGCTGCTTGACTTGTTGGTTGGAACTGCTACCTTCATGTGAAGAAGCTCTCATCGTGGATAGATATGCTACCATCGTGATTTGTTACCAGCGTTGAACTGCTGTTTGTCTGGTAAGAAGATATCTGTTAACTTCGGACTGATTTGAATGGCTAAAGACTTGGATCGATAAAAAGACTATGCAATTGTTTTTCACTACAAAGTAAAAACTTTGTTAAACCAGTTTGTATGTATTGTATTCATTGCTCTCAGTACCGTTTCTCTGTGCACTTACTCTGCTGGTTGGTTACACAACAATATCCTTAACGTAACGTCTGCAAGAAAACAACCCAGCTCAGAGAGCACCAAGGACCCCACAGTGGACTGCAAAGAGTACAGTCCTTTTCCTCCTCCTCCACAAACCCCACTCCCCTCTAACCCTGATGATGTTACCTAGCTGGGTCATGAAACGTCTGTAAAACCACCAAACTCAGAGAGACCAAGGACCCCCCCAGTCCTCCTCCTTCTCCACTCTGCAAACCCCACTCCCTTATTAGCACTGATGAGACTACCTAGTTGGCTAAGAAAACAACCCGGCTCAGAGAGCTCCAAGGACTGTACAAGGTTGCTTTTCAGTTCATCCTCCTCAGACCCTTACCTCTTACGCCGTGGGCACAGGCTGGGGCATGGGAGGCTGCTGCTCCGGCTTGGTGCCCTTCTGCTCCGAGATGGGGGTGGTGGGCAGAATCTCTTCTTTGGGCTCCACGATGCTGACGTGGTCCGGCAGGGGCTTCTTGGGCCCAATCTTCCCACTGGGATCCCAGGGCAACATGATCTTCACCTTAATACCCAGCACACCTGCAAAAAAAAAAAAATTAAAATGTTGAGGCATTGAGACAGGATCGTTTGGCCTTGCAAGCTCAAATTTAACTACCTTGCTTAACGACAGAAATTTTGGGCTCAAATGTGAGCCATGGTATCAGCAGGGGTTAGAATGCAGCATTGCAAGGAAGCTCTGCCCGCTGCCAGCAGTTCGATCCTGACCGGCTCAAGTTGACTCAGCCTTCCATCCTTCCGAGGTGGATAAAATGAGGAGGACCCAGATTGTTGGGGGCATTATGATGACTCCGTTAACCCCTTAGAGAGGGCTGGAAAGCCCTGTGAAGCAGTATATAAGTCTAAGGTATATTGCTAAATCTAGTTGAAGTCGAGAACTACCTATATAGTAGCAATAATAAACTCTTCTATGATTTGAACTCAACAAATGCTCTGGGTTGTTTACACCTGAGAGTAGCTCCGCAGACGCTCCTTGAGGGCAGGGCTCAGAAGGGAGAAGAAAGGGGCAGAGGCTTCCAAAATCTGAGCTGAACGGAGCTACTTGGGAGGTCTCTCTTGCCTTACCCTGCCTGAGGAGGACGTGGCGCACGGCAGTGTCCACGTAGTAGTTGACGGGGTCCCCGCTGTGGATCATCAACCCATCCACAAACTTCATGGACTTGGCGCGCTGGCCACGGAGTTTGCCCGACACAACCACTTCGCAACCCTTGGCTCCGCTTTCCATGATGAAACGGAGGACGCCGTAACACGCCCTGCGCATAGACAGAACACACGAGTGAGAATTTGGGACTATTTAGATATAAGCACAAGAGTGGGGAACCCTCTAAGTGTTATTTAATTAAAATTTAAAAATGATCAGATAGGGCACATTCACATCCTATTTCAGCAAAACGGAACGCAGAGGTAAAATACCAAACACGAGTATAAAATCCGAAAGCTTAATAGAAAGATTATGAACGTATCTTAAGTTGCAACTATAAATTTTTAGTTCATTTGTCGCAGCTATTTTGTCATCAGCAAAATCTCCATTAAAGGCTTTGTTTTTGACACTGTCACAGTTATGTTGGAGAGTTTGTTTTTCAGCCCCACAAGTCACAATTTGATGACGGTATTTTGCCCCACTGATAGAAGGCATCTGCGCATCTACCAGGACCAGTGAGAATTCAATTTGCCTGGCTTGAGAGTAAATCTAAAACGTAAGGGATATTTTGTCATGAAACCGAATTGGGAATAGACGTTATTATAATTCAGATAAGGATGTAAGTTAAGATAGAGATAGAACTAGAATTTGTGCATGGAAGTTAATTAGGATGGAGATACCGATGTAGAAAAGCTGTTACTAATGTTTAAATTTTGATATGTTTGTTTTTGTTGTGTGTTATGGTTTTCTATTTTTTTGCTCTTTTCTATTTTTTGTACTGTATATTTTAATGTTTGAAAATTTAATTATTATTTTTTTTAAAAATTTCAATTTAGTGTTGTCTAAATTGCACGGGGCCAGTCAAATATTTCCCAAAAAATATTAATAAAAATTGATTGATTAAAATTTCAATGTAAGCAAGAGGGTCTTTTCAAGAGCTTCCCTTCTCAGACAAATGCCTCTTGTTCATCCAATGACCGGGCCTCCTTCTTTTGCCAAAGCCACCAACACAGGGCCACAGAACATGGCACGGTATCGCTGACCCCGGGCAGAAGGAGGCCCCGTTTCTGACTCGTCATCGTATCATCACAGAAGGGATTTCTTGGGCTTCCAAAACAGGCAGCCGAGAACAGCTCCGTCACGAGCGACAAGACCCCCAAAAGAAGTGTGGCGGATTTCTTCTTTTAAACACACAACACAACTTTTAAAAGAAGCCAGCGATATGTCCACTAGATCAGGGGTCTCCAACCTTGGCAACTTTAAGCCTGGCGGACTTCAACTCCCAGAATTCCCCAGCCAGCCATGAATGATAGAGTTGGAAGAAACCAGAAGGGTCATCTAAGTCAGGGGTCTCCAACCTTGGCAACTTTAAGCTTGGCGGACTTCAACTCCCAGAATTCCCCAGCCAGCTTTGCTGCACTAGACACCCGAGCTGCGTCTTTGTTGAAGGCTAAGGGAAACGGGTACATTCAAAGTCCATCATGCTGAAGTTGCACAAAAAGCTACAAAACGACAGATTAAAACAGAAAGCTCAGATCTGGTTTTGGCCCGATGCTCACCTACGCACGGCAAGGCCTCCCAGAAGCTTATACCGCAGGGATTCGGCTTGGGCGATGGCGCACAATCCTCGGGTGGCCACTTTCTCGGCATAGAGCTTTGGGAGAGAGAGAGAGAGAGTAAATTGCTTCACAAACACATCACAGGCAGGAGGAGTTAACTAATCTGTTAAAAAATCTCCTCTTTTTTTGCTTTGTAGTTAGTGGAAATTATTTACTTTCCCCCTGGGGAAGAAACAGATGGTCCTTGACTTACAACCATTCGTTTAGTGACCGTTGCAATGGTGTTAGGAAATGATTATTACCTACCTTGTTGGGTTGGCAATATATAAACCCTCAATATAGCTTTAAGACTGCTGTATTGCATCATACTGTGTCTTGATTGGTTAGCTCTGTAGCCAATCTCCTTAAGAGGGAGCTAGAAACATGGTTTGTTTCTCTTTGCTGTTCTTGCTCTCTGATATCTCTGTATGCTACTGTTTGCAAACCCAGAAGAACTGTTTATTGTGAATGACTACGACGACTGGTAAGAAGACTTTGTTATTGAATTATCCCTGGACTGTCGTTTTGCTATCTCCTGCTTTATATGTGTATGACCTGGACTGTTTATTGGACTCTGCCTTACTATTTCCTGAAAGTAAACACTACTCAGTGTATCTGTGTGTTGGCTGTGTTTATTCGTAACTACTCTCAATCGTTTTCATGTGCACACCCTTGCTACTCAAGGGTTACTCTGCGAATTCCTTAACAGATGGCATTGAAAAGGATGACTTATAGTCATTTTGCACACTTTATGACCACAAGGCCTAAGCAAGACAGCGGTTAAAGGGAATTTTGCTCCATTTTGCAATCTTTCTTGCCGCAGTTTAGTGAATCACTGCGGTTGTTAAGTTAGCAACCTGGCTGTTAAGTAAATCTGGTTTTCCCCACTGAATTTGCTTGTCAGAAGATTGCAAAAGGGGATCATTTGACCCCAGGATACTGCAACTGTCAGATGCCAAGCATCGGTATTTGGACGACAGGGATACTTGCAACTGTCTTAAGTGTGAAAAACAGTCATAAATCACTTTTTTCCCCCCATGACACTGTAACTTTGGTCACTAAGTGAAGAGTTTTAAGTTGAGGTTTATCTGTAAAGAAATTTTAGTTTCCTCTGACAGGGGATGTTTTCAATACCCGCCTTTTAAATCCAACGCTCAGCACACAACCGACACATAGACAATACGGGTAGTCCTTGACTTACAACAGTTCGCTTAGCGACCATTCAAATGGCACTGAAAAAAGTGACTTATGACCGTTTTTGTTGTGGCCCGCCAGCGGCCTGTGCAGCTAGTAGATGATTCCGACAGTGAGGAGGCTGGTGTGGTGCTGCGCCAGCAGCCTGTGCAGCTGGCACTCGAGTCGGACAATGAGGAGGCTGGAGAAGATGTGGTGCCAGAGGATCAGCCAGGGCCTTCAGAAGCTCCAGAAGGTCCCATAAGTGAAGAGGATGAAGAGGAGGAGCCTTTTCTCGATGCACGGGCGCGCAGAGCTGCCAAAAGGCAGGAGTGGCTCCTCAGGAGGAGGTCTCCTCGAGAGTAAGGCTTGGGGCTAATTGGCCACTCCCTTAGCCTATTTAAGGAGGAATGCCGACTGAGGCAATTTGCAGGAAACAACTTCGTTCACTCTCCTTCGCGTCCGGATCTTAGTTCTCTTATCAGTTTCCTGCAAATTGCTTCTGGGCATTCTGCCAACCGTAGTAAGATTACGATTATTTATTCTTTGGATTCTTGTCGGCTGTTAAGAAAGTTAATTAACAGCCTTTATTTGAAAAAGACTGATTTAATTTAGTAAACTAAGGTTTGTTCAGACTTCGTGTGTGCTGCATTCTTTGCTGGGTCCGTAGCTGGGGCAGAACAGTTTTTCAGAGTTATGACCTTTGCAGCATCCCCATGGTCACGTGATCAAAATTTAGAGGCTTGGCAATTGGTTCATACTTATGACCTTTGCTGTGTCTTGAGGTCACGTGATCCCCTTTTGTGATGAGCAAAGTCAACGGGGAAGCCAGATTTGCTTAACGACCGTGTTTCTAACTTAACAACTGCAGCGATTCACTTAACAACTGTGGCAAGAAAGGTCCTAAAATGGGGCAAAACCACTTAACAAATGGCTCACTTAAGAGCAGAAATTTTGGGCTCAATTGTGGTCGTAAATCGAGGAGTACCTGTAAACAGCCCACTAAAAGCCACGACTGAACTGCTTGTGGCTTTTAAATTCACATCAAGTAATCCTGCCTGTCCCTTCTCAGACAAATGCCTCAAGTTCATCCAGTGAGTAGGACACCCTTGTCAAAGTCAACCAGCAAAGTGCCACAGAACGTGGCCCTAGGCTGTTGGCTCCGAGCAAGAGGGTGTCCATTTCTGACTCGTCATCGTATCGTCACTGAAGGGAAGATAAGCGCTAAGGCAGTTTTTTTCACATTCGGCAAGTTTTAAGGTTGGGTGGACTTCAACTCCCAGAATGCCCCAGCGAGCACAGGGGCCCCAGTGTTACCTCCACACTGGCCTCCGGGAAGCCAAATCGCTTCTGAACCACGGCCGTCAGCTCGCGAATCCGGCGTCCTTTCTCTCCCAAAACGTTCTGAGTTCTGAAATGCAAAAGGCAAAGATTGGCATGAGGTCAATTCCGCCAGAATAAACTCTGAAAATTTCTAGTATTTAATTTTTTTTAGATCTAGCCTGCATTTCACTGCTACTGGAATAAATTATCTGATTCGATCCAACTTTTGGATCAAGGGGTTCACAAAATCATTTCTTCTGCTCGATTCCGACAACTTGCGTACATCTAGGCTGTATTTACATTCTCTCGTTGACTGCAGTGGGTGGTTATGGGCGCAACTCGTTGTGCCCGTGTGACACCCCTCCTGCGTGAGCTGCACTAGCTCCCAGTGGTCTTCTGGGTGCGATTCAAGGTGTTGGTTACCACCTTTAAAGTGCTCCATGGCATAGGACCCGGGTACCTTCGAGACCGACTTCTGCCACCAACAGCCTCCCACCGGCCAGTTCGCTCCCACAGAGAGGGTCTCCTCAGGGTGCCATCGGCCAAGTTATGTCGGCTGGCGACACCCAGGGGGAGGGCCTTCTCTGTGGGAGCCCCAGCCCTGTGGAATGAACTGCCCCCGGAAATACGTAAGATCTCCGACCTCCGGGTGTTTCGCTGCGCACTGAAGACCCTGTTGTTCCGCCAGGCCGGGCTATCAACATAATAATTTTAAATTGGGGTATTTTAAATTTTTGGGGTTTTAAACTGGCCAAATCTATTTAATTATTTTAATTTTTAATCATTGTTGTGTCCTGTGTTTTTAAATTGGCTGTACACCGCCCTGAGTCCTTCGGGAGAAGGGCGGTATAGAAATAAAATTATTATTATTATTATTATTATTATTATTATTATTATTTATACCTGCCTCCCACGGTTGTAAATTGGGTCATCATGTACTTGGCCCACCCAATATGATGACTTTTGCAATGATAATTAAGTGAGTCCATTGTTCCCTATGGGGAGTTTCTATCTAAACTCGAGAGGTAAACGCTGCCTTTTCAGCAAAAATCACAGTACATTTATGTGACTGCAGGATTTTGCGAACAGTCAAATATGTAGGCCAGTTGTTCAGCATCTAAAAGGCAGTCACAGGACTGCTGAGGTGTGAAGGGGGTGGGGGAGAGGGAAGGATACAGCCACCCGAATTTTGGAACCTCTATGGGGAGGGTCCTTTGTAATTTAAACAGCCACCAATTGAGTCATAAGTGAAGGAATCCATCCACCCATCCAGTTTCCCCGAAAATAAGACCCTGTCTTATATTTTTTTGAACCCCAAAATAAGCGCTTGGCCTTATTTTCGGGGAGGTCTTATTATTTTGGGGCGCATGGAGGAAGCCAGAGAAAATGGCGGGGACCAGCTGCGCTTCATTTAAATATTTTCAGGAAGGGCTGATTTTATTGCATACGCTCAAAAGCACGATTGGGCTTATTATCAGGGGATGTCTTATTTTAGGGGAAACAGGGTATCTCTCTATCTCTATCTCTCTATCTACATCCATCTATCTGTCCTTCTGTCCATCCACCTACTTACCTAATTTTGAGAGAGCTCAGCTCACAAGCAAGACTCCTACGAACACCTGTTCAAGACTGTCCAAAAGTAGCAACTACCAATAGTAAAAAAAAACCCACAGCTGCTCAGCTACTAACTACTGCAGGGAGAAGGATCATACGATGTCTGCATTAAAATATATGCATTGGTTGCCAACTTCTGAATGGTAATTGAACTGTTTGCTTTTGAATTTTTTTCAGCGGCTCAAGAGAACCTTCTACAACAACATGTTGTGCACCAGTTGTGAACTTTCTTGGACTAAGTGTCTGTCTTGCACACAGACACTCGTATCTCAAGTCTGGACTACTGCAATTGACTGGCTGGAGACCATCCATTGCAGGCAGAGACTGATGGTTAAGTCTACAGCGGCAAACAAGATTGTTTCCAGTAGCACCTTTTCCGAGTAAAATTTTATTATGAGGCAGACGTTTCTGTGAGCTGATAACTTGCGACTTTTAATAAAAGTTGGTAGTCAGAGAGTATCCTACAGGGCCCTGATCTGAAGACCACCCACAAACTCAAAAAGGTTACAGACTTGGCCATGTAATAACTTTACCCAGCCTTGTATAGTTCAGAGCTGATTATATTTAAGGCCACTTACTTCAAAATAAATTTGCCCATCCTGTAAGATTTGGGACAGAGGCCCTGCTCAGAGTCCCATCTACACCTCCTAGTAGGGCCTTCCCAACTAACACATTAATAACCAGAGTAAGAATGAAGGCAGCTGATGCTCCCAAGGGTGCTTCTTCAGATAACTGGGGGAAGAGCTAATCCATGAGATTTTTTGCAACCATGTGACAGAAGGACCACACGAATGACCTGGTAGCAAGGATGATGATTTCGGTCCTGGTTGGGGTAACGCGGACCTCCACCCCGGAGTAGCCATCTTCAGCCAGCTCCCGAGTCAAAAACTCGTTCAGTTCGGCTTTGAAGATGCCATCAGCCACAAACTGGAAACAAAACACAAAAGGGTGAGATACTGAAAAAAAATTTTCTTTTCATCATACCTATTTTATGAAGAGAGTCCTGACCAGGTCACGTCTTATATAACCCTATATAATCAAAATCATCATTATAATTTATCTTAATCTTCCCGTTTTTTCCAATATTTATATCTCTTTCTATTTATTTATTTATTTATTTAATCTAATTTTTATACACTCTTTATTACAAATTTATAATTTTTCTCCATCTCTTCTTGTTTCAACTTCTGCCATATTATTTCCTTTCCATCATTTTTTACCCTTTTCAATTTTATTTTTAAATAACATCACTTTACGCCTTATGCTTCTTCTCTATTACAATCGCTCCAATTGTTTACTCTCTTCCTTTATTTCTGTAAGGGTCTCTCCCTACCCAATCATAAACAATAAAATATTCATCTTAATTTTCCATTATCATCAAAATTAATGATATTCTTATATTCAATTATTTTCACCTTTCCGTCTGCTGTAGTTTATCACAAACATGTTCTATTCCCCCTTTTTTTTTTTACATAAATAGTCACTTTCGTAATTTCACCGGCACTGGAAAAAAAAAGCGACTTATGACCACTTTTTTCACACAACTGTTTCAGGGTCTCCCCTGGTCACGTGATCAAAACTGAGATACTTGGCAACGGATTCACCTTTATGACGGTTGCAGGGTCCCATATACCAGAGCAGAGCATTCGAACTACCCATCATTTAAGGCAGAGAGTGAGTCCCCCCCCCCAATTCCCTTTTGCTCCCTTTTGGGGGTTTGCTCAGGCATCAGTTCAACAGGTTCAGTGGCTAAGACACTGAGCTTGTCGATCAGAAAGGTTGGCAGTTCGAATCCCTAGTACAGGTCTCCTGCTTGAGCAGGGGGTTGGACTAAATGACCTCCAAGGTCCCCTCCAACTCTGTTACTGTTACATTTGTGTCTTATCCCTGTCTGCCCCGAACACACAAAACTGGGTTGTGTGTTGGGGCAAAAATAGTTGTGTGCCTGCCCCAACACACAAACCTTGGTCTGTGCCAATGCCAGACCAGCATTTTAACTGCAGATAGCAGTTAAATGTTGGTCTGGCATTGGAGAGACGCAGGTTCGAGTCCTCCCTTCAGCTACAGATGGACGGCCTGGCACTCTTAAGCCTATTAGCCCCATTTCACAGGGGGGAAAAAACTGACTATAGACATTTCTTTGAAACTCCTAAAGCAACTTTTTCAATCTTGGCAATTTTTTAAGATGGGTGGACTTCCAAACTCCCAGAACCCCCCCCCCCCGCCACTCCCCAGCCTATTCCTGGGCTTTAGAAACCCCTCCCCCAAGTGTCTCTGGGCCTCTGTCTCCACCCACAGCCTCCCTCACAGGGCTGTTGTTCAATTCAATTCATATGCAATGAGATGGGTTGAGCTCCCTCAGTGCAGCCCCCCCCCCTTTCAACACAATACAACTCACAGTGCAAACAGAAAATCCTTAACCCAGGGGTAGGCAAATGTGGCCCTTTTTACAACCTGTGGACTTCAACTCCCAGAATTCCTGAGACAGCAAAGCTGTCTCAGGAATTCTGGGAGTTGAAGTCCACAGGTTGTAAAAGGGCCACATTTGCCCCCCCCCCCAGCCCTAACCCAATAAATAACAGTAACTAAAACCTATTGCACTAGCGTGAAGCTGGATGCGAGGGCTCAGGTTCAAATCCAGATTCAGCCCCTCTCTAGCCTACCTGGCAGGGCTGTTGTGGAGGGAAGTATGTCCCATGCTGCACTCCTATAATAACACCTAGGCATAATAAGCACGTGCTTTAAGCTATCGGGCAGCTTCCGGTCCCGGCCGGCCCGTCTAGCCTCGGTCTCGTTGCCTTCTCGGCCCAGCCAGACCCAACTAGGATTTGGGCCGGAGCCGCGGAGAGATGGAGCGGTGGCTCAGTCTCAATCCACTCCCATCCGTGGGTCCCGCCGTCGCACCGACCCACCTAGCCGGCCTCACCCCGCCGCTCGACCCGCTGCGCCTTCTCCGGCCCGTATTTCTTCCCCCGCCGCCCCGCCACAAGGCTCCACAAGGCCCCGAGAAAAAAACCTCACCTTTCGCTTCTTGGAGATCTGTACCGCCATCTTGAGCCGCGCCGCTCTGGCGAAAAAAGAGGCGGCTTCCGCCGGCGCACAGGACTATAGGGCTGTTCTGCCGCTCGTCATTGGCCAGCTGGCGTCACGTGGACGGAAAGGACCGCGAGGCATGCTGGGAAGTGTAGTTGACGCTGTTTGAGAGACGGCTGCTTGAAGTTCATGATTCTTCCCTGCTTCCCATTGGTTGAGCTGTTTAGGGGTTTTTTTTGGGGGGGGGGAAATGTAGGCTGATGTTGAACTTTAATTGGGCGTTGAGATAATAATAATAATAATAATAATAACAACAACAACAACAACAACAACAACAACATTGAACATTATGAACCACCACCACAATCATCATTACAATCAACAATTTGACCTCTGCTTATGGGAAGGAAGAGGAATAAACAGATAGAGCTTCCATGTGCAGCTGCAGTATACCTGTGACATTTTTTTTGTCAAGGTTTTTTTTTTTTTAAAATTCATTCAACTTGTCTAATCTCCCATCTCACCTAAGTGATTCTGACAATAAGATTGTCAGAATCACTTACGTGAGATGGGAGGTTATGGGAGGATAATTTTTATTTATTTTTATTTTATTTTGAATTTATATACCGCACCTTCTCCCGAAGGACTCAGGGCAGTGTAAAGCCAGATGAAAACATACAATACAAACATTAAAAACAATTAAAAGGATATATATTAATTTGGCCCCAATTTAAGATAACAAACCAATTAAAAAATTAAAAATATGTTAAAAAATATGCCCGGCTTGCTGAAAAAAGAAAGTTTTAAGGGCACGGCGGAAGGCACCAAGGTCTAATAAGAAATGCCCCCGCTAAATTTAGAGAAATGGCAAAAATTGTGGTTGCAAAATTATACAATGACAATGTTTACAGCATATAAGGAGAATTTGTATAAGATGTTTTACAGGTGGCATCAACCCCCAAGAGAATAGCCAGAATGTTCAAGAACAAATTGGAGAAATGTTGGGAATGTCATCAGACTCCAGGATCATATTACCATATGTGGTGGACATGTGTAGAAGCTAAAAGAAATTGGACTAAAATCCACACATAGTTGGAAAAAATGACAAAGAAACACATTGATTTTAAACCTGAGATATTTTTATTAGGGATTTTACCAGAAACATATAATAGAGAATTGAGATACTTAAATGTTTTAACAGTGGTTTGAATTGTATTGGCTAAAAATTGGAAAATGGAGAAAATACCTACGGAAGAGGAAGTTATTCAGAAAATTATGGAATGTGCTGAAATGAGTAAACTGACATTTGAAATTATTATATGTATATGAAATCTTAATCTGTTCACTGCCCTGAGTCCTTCGGGAGAAGGGCGGTATAGAAATTAAATAAATAAATAAATAAATAAATAAATAAATAAATAAATAAATAAATAAATAAATAAATTAGAGAACAGGAAGACAAACAGTATTATATGACACGGGATTTATTTTATCAATGGCTAGATAATAAAGCATGGAAATGAAGTATGAAATATGAAATAAATGTAATGATAAAATATATGAAGCGATTTTTTTTATGGGAGACAGGCCATTGTTAAATAATTGTTAAATGAGAATAATAGCACAAAGGGATATAAAAAAATTGTCAAATAAGAGAAATTAAATAACTTGTAAATTTTGCATATGGGATTAAGCACAAAAGAATTGTAACCGATTGACACACTTTTTGTGATTTTTTTTTTTTTTAATTTGATTTATATCCTTCTCCGGAGACTCAGGGCGGCTTACAGTGCGTTAAGCAATAGCCTTCATACTTTTGTATATTTATACAAAGTCAGTTTATACAATCCGGGTCCTCATTTAACCTACCTTAGAAAGGATGGAAGGCTGAGTCAACCTTGAGCCTGGTGAGATTCGAACTTACAGTAATTGCAGACAGCTGGTGTTAATCACAATGCTATTAGTCTGTTGAGCTACCAGGCCCGATAATGGATGATGGTTGTTTTATGTTTTGTTATGTTTAAAAATAAAAAAAAATTCAAAAAAAGAAGAAGAAAGAAATGCCCCCGCTGTATTCTTTCCCCCATCCATGCATTTTCAACATGCGGTGTTATCGTCTCAACAACACCCTATTTTTATTATTTTTTTAAAAAGATTTTTAAGCCAGCCTAAGTGAGATACTGTGTGACTTTAGGGTTTCCTGCTTGAGCAGGGTTGGACTAGAAGACCTCCGAGGTCCCTTCCAACTCTGTTATTATTTTCTCTCATGCGAGAAGTCAAATTTATCCATCCTTCCAAAATCTTTCAGCTTTGCCAACTTTCCTTCCTAGTGGGGAGTGTTGAATCTTCCTAGCTTTGTGCAAGCAATAATCCGAGGGAGCCTTGGTGCTCTCTGAGCTTGGTTGTTTTCTTGCAGACTTTTCATTACCCAACTAGGTAACATCACCAGTACTAGGAGGGAGTGGGATTGGTAGAGAAGGAGAAAAGGAGGCGGGGGAGAGGGAGGACTGTGGTGTCGAAGCGTGAATCAGTCTCGTTCCCCCCTTGGGGAAACTAATTAATTAGGGGTGAATGGATCTTGTTTTCCATGCTGTATACTTTCAAAGAAAGAAAACCCGAAGTATATATTCTAATAAGGATTTTATTATAAAGAAATAAAACAAACTTACTAACTACATCATTACCGGACAAAAGAAAAAGATCAGGAAGTTAGAAAAGAAAGAATGTAGACATGCGCAGAAGTCCAATGTCTCACAAGACAGACTCATCTCTGTTGCTACAAAGACATGATAAAGTCCTCTGGCAGGCTACCGTAAGTCTTAGGATGGAAGCTCAGCTGACAAATACATAACGCAGTGACATGTGGGGTCCTTGGTGCTTGCTGAGCTTGGTGGTTTTCTTGAAAGACGTTTCATGGCCCACCTAAGTAACATCATCAGTGCTAGAAGGAGGTGGGGTTTGCAGAGAGAAGACTGGAGGTAAAGAAGGAGATGGGGAACTGTGGGGTCCTTGGTGCTGTCTGAGCTTGGTGGTTTTCTTGGAGATGTTTCATGACCCAACCAGGGAACATAATCAGTGCTAGAAGGAGGTGGGGTTTGTGGAGTTGAAGGAAGGTGCGGGAGGAAGAGGAGGAGGAGGAGGAAAACTGGTGGTAGAGCAGGAGGAGAACTGGGGGGTGCTTGGTGCTCTCTGTGTTGGATGGTTTTCTTGCAGGCATTTCATTACCCAAACTCAGTGCTAGTCCCGTTAGCTACCAGCACTGATGATGTTACCTACTTTGGCAACAAAATGTCTGCAAGAAAACACCAAGCTCAGAGAGCAACGAGGAACCCCAACAGTTTTCCTCCTTCTCCTTCTCTATCAGCACTCCTCCTCCCCCCCTCTGCAAACTCAACTCTCTTCTGGCACTGATGATGTTCCCTAGTTGGGTCAGGAAACGTCTGCAAGAAAATCACAGCCCCAAGGAACCCTCATTTCAACCCTCAGCTACAAAATATTCTCCTTTATTGATATACAATAATATTTATTGGTTCGATTTATATGCTGCCCTTCTCCGGAGACTCAGGGCGGCTTACAATGCGTTAAGCAATAGCCTTCATACTTTTGTATATACCTGCTTAGTAGGGCTTTCGGGGGGCCCCTAAGTGGTGTTCTTTTTTATACAAAGTCAGCTTATTGCCCCCACAATCCCGGTCCTCATTTTACCTACCTCGGAAGGATGGAAGGCTGAGTCAACCTTGAGCCTGGTGAGATTCGAACTCGCAGTAATTGCAGGCAGCTGACAGCTAAGTGCTACTTTAACAGCACTTTAGTCCGCTGCGCCACCAAGGCTCATGCACTGCTCTGATCACACGCTGACAAGACAGGTATCCTTCTATGTTTCAAGAAAACATCTGGATGCTGACGGAAGACCAAAAAAAAGAGAGCATGATTTGCAGTTGTGACCACAGGAGGGCACAGTTGGATCGCGGAAAAAGGAGGCGGCCCAGAGCTGTCCAGCAATCTTAGAAGCTATAGGGGGAGCCCCATGTGCCCAACTCACTCCCAATGGGGCTCATGAAACCGACCCATTTCTTCAGTTAGCGCTTCTTGTTATGGTAGCCCTGCTCCCACATTTTATGTCTAAATTATCTTTTTTTGTATTTTTTTTTTTTAAAAACTAAAGTCAGGGATCTCCAACCTTGGCAACTTTAAGCCTGGTGGACTTCAACTCCCAGAATTCCCCAGCCAGCCATGAATGATAGAGTTGGAAGAGACCAGAAGGGTCACCTAAGCCAGGGGTCTCCAATCTTAGCAGCTTTGCTGGCTGGGGAATTCTGGGAGTTGAAGTCATCCAGGCTTAAAGTTGCCAAGGTTGGAGACCCCTGACTTAGATGACCCTTCTGGTCTCTTCCAACTCTATCATTCATGGCTGGCTAGGGAATTCTGGGAATTGAAGTCCACAGGTCTTAAAGTTGCCAAGGTTGGAGACCCCTGACTTACAATGACCCTTCTGGTCTCTTCCAACTCTATCATTCATGGCTGGCTGGGGATTTCTGGGAGTTGAAGTCCCCCCGGCTTAAAGTTGCCAAGGTTGGAGACCCCTGACTTAGATGACCCTTCTGGTCTCTTCCAACTCTATCATTCATGGCTGGCTGGGGAATTCTGGGAGTTGAAGTCCTCCAGGCTTAAAGATGCCAAGGTTGGAGACCCCTGACTTACATGACCCTTCTGGTTTCTTCCAACTCTATCATTCATGGCTGGCTGGGGAATTCTGGGAGTTGAAGTCCGCCAGGCTTAAAGTTGCCAAGGTTGGAGACCCCTGACTTAGATGACCCTTCTGGTCTCTTCCAACTCTATCATTCATGGCTAGCTGTGGAATTCTGGGAGTTGAAGTCCGCCCGGCTTAAAGTTGCCAAGGTTGGAGACCCCTGATTTAGATGACCCTTCTGGTCTCTTCCAACTCTATTATTCATGGCTGGCTGTGGAATTCTGGGAGTTGAAGTCCTCCAGACTTAAAGTTGCCAAGGTTGGAGACCCCTGGACTAGATAAATGTCTATGGAGATTTTTAACCATCCAGGTCATGGTTATCTCAAAGGTGCTTCCCCACCCCCACCTCAAAAAAAAAAAAAGCAACTGGACTTTTGGGGTTTTTTCCTTTGAAAACCTTTCGGTTCTCCTCCAAGTAGCTTCTTCAGTTCTGAGAATTGAAATGTTCTCAAAGAGAAAAAAAAACCCCAAGAAAGTCCAATTGCCTTTTGGGGAAAAAAAAGCCCCTTTGTGATTAGAATAGAACAGAACAACGGTGGTATGGGACCTTGGAGGTCTTCTAGTCCAACCCCTGCTGAGGCAGGAAACCCTATTATACCATTTCAGACAAAGCGCTGTTCAATCTCTTCTTTAAAATGTCCAGTGTTGGAGCATCCACAACTTCTGGTGGCAAGGGGTTCCACTGGTTAATTGTCCTCACTGTTAGGAAATTTCTCCTTAGTTCCAAGTTGTTTCTCCCTTTGATGAGTTTCCATCCGTTGCTTCTTGTCCTACATTTAGGTGCTTTGGAGAATAAATTGACCTCCTCTTCTCTGGGGCAACTCCTCAAATATTGGAACACTGTTATCATGTTGTCATCTCGTCGTTGGGAGTGTGGAGGGAATGGAGATTTTGCAGTATCCTTCCCCTGGAGTGGGGTAGGAATGGAGATTTTGCTGTATTCTTCCCCTGGAGTGAGGAGGGAATGGGGATTTTGCAGTATCCTTCCCCCAGGAATTGGGTAGGAATGGGGATTTTGCAGTATCCTTCCCCTAGAGTGGGGAGGAAATGGGGATTTTGCAGTATCCTTCCCCTGGAGTGAGGAGGGAATGGGGATTTTGCAATATTCTTCCCCTGGAGTGGGGAGGGAATGGGGATTTTGCAATATCTTTCCCCTGGAGTGGGGAGGGAATGGGGATTTTGCAATATCCTTCCCCTTCCACGCCCATCAAGCCACGCCCACAGAACCGGTAGTATTAAAAATTGAATTTCACTTTTGCTCTTTAGATAAAGAAAAGGGGCAAAAAGTATAAAGCAGCAGCTTCCAATCTTCTTTTATCAAATAAATACAAATAAATTTATTGTCTCCCCTCCAGTGGTGAAATTCAATTTTTTTAACTACCGGTTCTGTGGGTGCGGCTTGATGGGCGTGGCAGCGGAAGTATGCTGCAAAATCTCCATTCCCACCCCACTTTGGGACCAGCCAGAAGTGGCATTTGCCGGTTCTCCAAACTACTCAAAATTTCCGCTACCGGTTCTCCAGAACCTGTCAGAACCTGATGGATTTCAACCCTGCTCCCCTTCCTCTTTAAGGAGGTTACACCTGAAACCCTTTCTAATACCCGAATCCATAAAACACCGTTTCATTTATTCCCGTTTTCAGTAAAAAGTCCATAAAAGTATCCAAGTCACTAATAAACGTACTTTGTTGTAGTCTTGCCTAATTAAAAAATAAGTCAGTTTTGCCATACTTGAAAATTAGAAACTTATATGAGACACAGGAAACTGACGGCAGAAAAAGACTCCTGTCAAGTTATTTTGTTTTTATAATTATTATTTTTTAATTTTTTAACTTTTATTTATTATAGTAAAATAAGGTGAGTGATGCGGTGGCCTAGAGGTGGAGCTTTGGCCTCATAATCAGGAGGTTGTGAGTTCGATCCTAGGTAGAGGCAGATATTTTTCTCTCTGGGCACTGTGAGAATGTCGGACTTCGATGCTATCTCAAAATAAATGAATTTCCAAACTGCCAATCTTTAAGGAAATCTTCTCTTTATTCGAGCACAGAAACCGGATCATGACTTGATGCGGACAAGACTGACCTTTTGCCCCCCAATCCCTCCCTTTCCGATCCCCAATTATCTGCTTCTCATTGGCTATCTTCCAAGTCACTCTCCTGACTTCTTGTCCTGTCATTTCACAGGAATGTCTCCCCTCCCTTCATTTCCACGGTGACCGAGCTTCAAAGCGATTCAGCAGGCAAAAGTTCAGGGCTTATTTCCCTTTTCTATGACGCTGACAGAGAATATCTCTGCTGAACAAAACTCCACACTGGCGACAGGAAAGGCATCCGGCCATTAAACACTCAACTCCATTCAGCTGTTCAGACTCCACCCCGCAAGGGATTATGGAGTCATTATGATAGTAAAATAAGGTAGGTTTTTGTTTTTTAAGAACTCGTTAATCACTGTTCCACTTCTGCCGAAATTGTATTATTTGTTGCTAAATGTTAGTAGGCACTCTTTGGTCATTTCCTTTTCACTTCCTTCTTCCTTGCTAATATTTCGGAGGAAGCCTCCAAATTGTTCAGAAGCTGGGATTTGGAGACGTCTGGACTTTTGACTCAGCCATTTTCTTCCGAACAAACCTTTTCTCTGGAAAACTGGAAAGTTCATCGTTATCCTTATCTTTATTCATTAAATATATAACTCAAGTCAACCGAACATTCAAAAATGCATCACAGATACCATTGACTGGTGCTAATGGTTTATATGGGTTGCTGCCAGCGTCCTAGATATCAACCAAGTATCTTCTTCATCATCATCATTATATTATTATTATTATTATTATTATTATTATTATTATTATTATTATTATTATTATTATTATTATTATTATTATTATTGCAACAAATAATAGTTTGCGTGCCTGCTGCAAAATGGGGGATTCTCAGGAGTGGAAAAATGGATTTATTTATTTATCTATCTATCCATTCTTTTAAAAGGCCCCCTCTACCTCGAAGTTATGAAATATAAATCACATTAGCTCTTGATTTTATGAGAAATGAGTCTAGACGGGGGAGTTTAAGGTTGGGGGAAAATCAATAAAACATCGTCTCCATGGATCGCTTCCATTTCTGCAACCAAGAGAAATTAAAAAATTGTAAAGCGAGCAGGAACTGAATTAGAGTCCAGACAGATCTGATCTTTCCAGTTAAACCAGGACAAAGAGAGTAACCAGGTTAAGTGTCAGTCCAGGGCTTTTGAGAAATGTTTTGCTCTTGTGTTCGCATGCTTTCTGTGAGAATCTGAGAGGAAACTGATCAAGGCTGACGGGAAATTCATTCTGACTTAAGGATTTCTGCCTCTGTTTGGTCTCGCCCACTCAAGAGTGCTGCAGAATCCTGAAGCTTGCACAATCTTTAAATCGGGGTTTCTCAACATTGGCAATTTTAAGACAGGTGGGACTTCAACTCTCTCAAAATTATTATTATTAAGCCTTCGACTTACAACCATTTGTTTAGTGACCGCTCAAACTTACAACAGCTGAGAAATTCCGGGAGTTGAAGTCCACAAGTCTTAAAGTGGCCATGTTTGCAGACTGTGGGAATTCTGGGAGTTGAAGTCCACAAGTCTTAAAGTGGCCATGTTTGGAGACTGTGGGAATTCTGGGAGTTGAAGTCCACAAGTCTTAAAGTGGCCATGTTTGGAGACTGTGGGAATTCTGGGAGTTGAAGTCCACAAGTCTTAAAATGGCTGTGTTTGCAGACTGTGGGAATTCTGGGAGTTGAAGTCCACAAGTCTTAAAGTAGCCATGTTTGGAGACTGTGGAAATTCTGGGAGTTGAAGTCCACAAGTCTTAAAGTGGCCAAGTTTGGAGACTGTGGGAATTCTGGGAGTTGAAGTCCACAAGTCTTAAAGTGGCCAAGTTTGGAGACTGTGGGAATTCTGGGAGTTGAAGTCCACAAGTCTTAAAATGGCTGTGTTTGGAGACTGTGGGAATTCTGGGAGTTGAAGTCCACAAGTCTTAAAATGGCTGTGTTTGGAGACTGTGGGAATTCTGGGAGTTGAAGTCCACAAGTCTTAAAGTAGCCATGTTTGGAGACTGTGGGAATTCTGGGAGTTGAAGTCCACAAGTCTTAAAATGGCTGTGTTTGCAGACTGTGGGAATTCTGGGAGTTGAAGTCCACAAGTCTTAAAGTGGCCATGTTTGGAGACTGTGGGAATTCTGGGAGTTGAAGTCTACAAGTCTTAAAATGGCCATGTTTGGAGACTGTGGGAATTCTGGGAGTTGAAGTCCACAAGTCTTAAAATGGCTGTGTTTGAAGACTGTGGGAATTCTGGGAGTTGAAGTCCACAAGTCTTAAAATGGCCATGTTTGGAGACTGTGGGAATTCTGGGAGTTGAAGTCCACAAGTCTTAAAATGGCCATGTTTGGAGACTGTGGGAATTCTGGGAGTTGAAGTCCACAAGTCTTAAAGTGGCCATGTTTGGAGACTGTGGGAATTCTGGGAGTTGAAGTCCACAAGTCTTAAAATGGACGTGTTTGGAGACCCCAGGAATAAACGAAGGGATAAATAAACAAATAGAAAGTAAATGCAACGCAGATGTCCTTCTGGTGAAAAGGAAGCTTGCAAAGATGATCACGCTTACGACGTATTATGCAATACCTGATGATTTAAAGCCACTTTTTTTTTTTTATTATTCAACATTTTATACATAATAAATACAAAGTTACACAGCCAATATAAAGAAAGCATCGGGGAACTGCTTCCAGTTTATTGACACTGTACACGGGGAGATATGTTTTGATTTGCATGCCCTTCTAGGAAGTTTAAAAAGGAGGCTTATTTTACAACCCTTTTTTAAAAAATAAAAATTAGCAGCTCTTACAGGAAATAGTTGGGTTTTTTTTTTTAAAAAAAAACCAGAACTCAGGAACTTTCATTTAAATAACGCTTTTCTGAATCGGGGAGAATCTGAGATTAACAGCAAAGACGGACCGATCAAATATATATATATATATATTTAAATGCAGAGCAACTGGCCAACTTCTGGGAACGTGGGAAGAATATTATTGTTGGCAAAAACAGTTCTGTTTTTCGCAAAACGTTTTAAAAATGTTTGCACTGAAGTTTTGTCGTTTCTTTTTCCCTCTTAGGAAAAAAAAAACCGATTAAAAAAACTTTAAGAAGTCCTAATAAACACTTAAAGATCTCGACAGATCCAACAGCACAAAAAAAATGCACGCCTCCCACCCCCCCAACCCCTGCCCCCCCACCCCGAAAACCTTTACAGGACTCTGCCAGATACTGGCCCCTGCTGCACAGGAATTGGCTGCATTTTCATCCCCTCCTTGGTGTAGTTAGTAGGCCAAATGAAATAAAGATTGGCCCCCTCCCCGAAGAAAAGAAAGGAGAGGAAGGGGAGAAGGAGATGGGAAGGGAGGAAGGGGAGAGGGAGGGAAATGGGAGGAGAGGAAGAAGAGAAGATGGGAGGGGAGAGGAAGGGGAGAAGGAGACAGGGGAGGGGAGGAGAGGAGAGGAAGGAAGACAAGAAGGAGATGGGAAGGGAGGAAGGGAAGAGGGAGGGAAACGGGAGGAGAGGAAGGGGAGAAGGAGATGGGAGGGGAGGGGAGGGGAGGAAGGAGAGGGGAGGAAGACAAGGAGGAGATGGGAAGGGAGGAAGGGGAGAGGGAGGGAAATGGGAGGAGAGGAAGAAGAGAAGATGGGAGGGGAGGAGAGGAGAGGAAGGGGAGAAGGAGACAGGGGAGGGGAGGAGGAGAGGAAAGAGAGGGGAGGAAGATAAGGAGATGGGAAGGGAGGAAGGGGAGAGGGAGGGAAACAGGAGAGGAAGGGGAGAAGGAGATGGGAGGAAAAGGGGAGGAGAGGAAGGAGAGAAGGAGATGGGAGGGGAGGAGAGGAAGGGAAGGAGGCAGAGGAGGGGAGGAAGACAAGGAGGAGATGGGAAGGGAGGAAGGGGAGAGGGAGGGAAACGGGAGGAGAGGAAGGGGAGAAGGAGATGGGAGGAAAAGGGGAGGAGAGGAAGGAGAGAAGGAGATGGGAGGGGAGGAGAGGAAGGGAAGAAGGAGACAGAGGAGGAGAGGAGAGGAAGGAGAGGGGAGGAAGACAAGGAGATGGGAAGGGAGGAAGGGGAGAAGGAGGGTAACGGGAGGAGAAGAGGTGGCGAAGGAGATAGGAGAGAAGGGGAGGAAGGGGAGAGGGAGGGTAAGGGGAAGAAGAAAGGAGAGGAGGGGAGGAGGAGGAGAAAAGGAAGGAGACACAGGGTAGGAGAGGATAGGAAAAAAAAAAGGAGGATTTTTTTTTTCAGGATAGACCCCAGCCAAGATTATCTGTGCAAAGTTTCAGACGAAGCTCTTTCCGTGAAATGAAAGCCAAGGAATTGGGGAGGGGGAGAAAATGGGACGCCAAAGAGCTTTGTATATCATCTTACTTACAGGTAAAACTCGGAACACATTGTGCAGGTGAGTTTATACATTCTATCCCTGAAAGCAGGGAAGCGCGTGGGGAACGGACGACGGACGACGGGGGGGGCTCTCGAGGGCCCAAACGCCGGTCGTCTTCAGGAGCATCTCCTGAACCCGGAACTTCCATCGGCCCCTAACCGCCATCTAACCGCGTCCCTCTTCTTCTCCTCTTCCGTCTTTCCCAAGAGAGATGGCTCTTCTCCAAATCGGATCATCTCGGCCTGGATTTTGAAGGGGGGGGGGATTGAATCAGGATGGACGTTTGGATGACCTCTGGGGTTCTTCTCGGGAGTCTTGTCGGGGAAAAAAAAAAAAACCCAAACGTTCGAAAAGGGGTAAAATCCTCATTTTTGTCTTCTTCCCTGTCCGGCTCATAGAAAAAAAATGCACTTATTTCTTTCCCAACCTTTGGTCTGCTTTAAACTCCGGATTCTGAAGGATCGAACAAGCTTTGATTCCATCCAGGTCAACGCAGTCGCCTTCAGGAAACGGCCGAGGTTGGAAAGGTGCCAGGTGACTTTTTTTTTTTTTAGACCTGAAGTTGACCAGGAAAGCTATGAAGAATAACCGAGATTTGACCCCCCCCCCTCAGGAGGAGGGCCGTGGAGGTTTGATTGGCAATATGCGGCCCCCCCACCCAATTTCTTTTCCCTTCCTTGCCCCCCCCCCTCCTGCCCGAGAGACCTTGTCCATTTTCACTGGAATTGGGAGGGGGGGGGGCAGCTGGGAATCCTGCAAAAATCTGTTGGGGGGGGTAGAGATGAGGTTGACGCAGCCATGGATCCACCCAAAGGATCTCAAATCTCTGGGCAATGCAAGAGGTGAGAGGAAGAGGAGGAGTCCATGACACCCCCAAACCCCCCCGCTTGAATTCCCTGGGTTGGAAGTGGCCCCGAGGGTCACCCAGAGATGGGCCGCCCAAGCCCAGAGGCCACCGGTCACTATGCGGGACATTCAGCTCCTGGGCTTATTAGCTGGAAGTCGCCAGGCCTTACTTAACGACGGGTGGCGAATGTCTGGGAACCGAGAAAATTAGAAAGCGATTAGAAGCGATTAGAAGTGATTGAAGGGGAGGGAAGGAGGGAGGATGGTTAGAGGGGAAGTTATAGGGACGAAGGGGGATAGGGAGGGAGAAAAGAAAGAAAGAAAGAAAGAAAGAAAGAAAGAAAGAAAGAAAGAAAGAGAGTGAGGGAAGAAGGGAGGGAGGTAGAATAGGAAAAAGAACAGGAATGAAGGGAGGAGGGAGGGAGGAGAAAGGAGGGGAGGAAGGATGAGAGGGAGGGAGGGAGAGAGAGAAAATGGGAGGATGGGAGATAGAGTAGGAGAAAGAACAGGAATGAATGGAGGGAGGGAGGAAGGAAGGAAGGGGGATAGGGAGGGAGAAAGAAAGAAAGAAAGAAAGAAAGAAAGAAAGAAAGGGAGGGAGGGAGGTAGAGTAGGAAAAAGAACAGGAATGAAGGGAGGAGGGAGGGAGGAGAAAGGAGGGGAGGAAGGATGAAAGGGAGGGAGGGAGAGGGAGGGAGGGAGAGAAAATGGGAGGATGGGAGATAGAGTAGGAGAAAGAACAGGACTGGAGGGAGGGAGGGAGGGAGGAAGGAAGGGGAAGACAAGGGAAGATGGAAGGGAGGAGAAAGGATGGGAATGAAGGAAGGAAGGGATGGAGGAAGGAAGGGGGATAGGGAAGGGAAGGACAGGGAGGAAGAAAGGAAGGAAGGAGGGAGGAAGGAGGAGAAAGGATGGGTGGGGAGGAAGGATGAAAGGAAGGGAGGGAGGGTGGAAAGGAGAGAGGGTAGGAGAAAGAACAGGAATGAAGGGAGGGAGGAAGGAAGGGGAAGGGGAAGACAAGGGAGGGAGGGAGTTTCAAGAGGAAACCACTGGCCATTTCCAGCCCTACCAAGAAAATCCTGCTTATTCCATTTCCTCCTGGGGAAACCCATTGCAGCCCTCGTGGGCCAGACCGCCCGCTGCCTAAACCGCCAGTCCAAAAGGAACTTCAAAGCCAGGTTGCCCCTCCCATTCTGAAAAGAGGGACCTCTCCCCCACCCCATATTTTATTCCCCCCTCGAGACTTTGCCCTGCTTTTGCAGAACTTTTTTCCACCACCCCCATCTCAAAAGTGGGGGGGGGGGTGCGAGAGGGACCACAACTCCTGACCGCCCGCCAGGGCATGGCTAATTGAAGAGGCTGAGAAAGAAAGAAAGAAAGAAAGAAAGAAAGAAAGAAAGAAAGAAAGGAAGGAAGGAAGGAAGGAAGGAAGGAAGGAAGGAAGGAAGGAAGGAAGGAAGGAAGGAAGGAAGGAAAGAAAGATTCGAATACATTCCTATGACAAACAGTAATATTCCGCACTAATGCACACGGTGTATATGCATATATAAATATATTTATTATTAAATAAATATATTTATATGACGCCATGATCTGGAGCAGGGCTACAGGTGGCACTCCCTAGGCGGAAAAGCGGAATTGGCTGCCGCAAAACCGAAACGCCAAACTTGTGCCAGGGATGAGCAAACGATGGCCGGGCAGAGGAAGGAAAGAAATCATCCAGGTCGAAACGTGGCGGCTTCCAGATATCCGGAGCCGCAATCCCGGCTTGCAAGACTCGGGGTGGGGTTGGGGGTGGCAGGGGGTACGGAGTGACGTGCGGTGACTGACAATTATGGTTCTACCACATCTGGAAGTCACCGAGTAGGGGAAAGGATGGATCAGACCAGGATGGGATTAGGACGGGTTTCCCCCCCCCGACGATGGTGGCCGGGGGTACAGTTGTAACGGCCGTGTGTAACTTTGGCGCATTCCCCCTTAAAAAAAAAAAAGAAAAGAAGAAGAAGACACCCCGAAAAGGCGCTGATCTCCAGCTGAAAAGGCATGGCTGCTGCGTGCGTTGTGCTACGAAGGTGACCCCGAGAAGGTGAAACACCCCCCCCCGCCCAAACGACGACAAAAACTTAAAAAAAGGCACAAATATATCCATATGACGGTGGGAAGAAGGACCTCTTGGACACACGAGTGTTCCTGGAAGGATCTTCCTGTTTTAACCGCGAGCTTTTCAGAGAGTCTCCTCGGTTGAAACCAACGTGCCTTACAAGGGCGAAGGACGGACGGACGGACGGGTTGGGCCTGGGTCCCAGCCCTGGGATGGGGGGTGGGGGGTGTCGGTCGGGGTGAGCGTGGTCACACCAAGGTGATTTCCACATCTTCGATCTTCTCGGGGGTCCGGCGGTGTTGGGTGGGGGGTGGCGGGGCGGCTCGCACCTGGAAACCAATCGAACAAGACCACCGTGAGAAAAAAAACGACGAGAGATTTTACAGAACAAGAGAATGCAAGAAGTCCTCGACTTAACGACGGTTCATTGAGCGACCAAAATTGCGACGGCACTGAAAAGAAAGAAAGAAAAAAAAAAAAAAAAAAGCGACCCGGGTCTGTTTTTTTCAAACTTATGACCATTGGAACATCCCCGTGGTCGTGGGATCAAAATAATACACAGACGCTTCGCCAACTAACTCATATTTACGACGGTTGCAATGTCCCGGGATTCCCCCCTTGTGGTGACTTTCCAACAAGCCAAGTCAACGGGGAAGCCAGATTCGCTTAACAACCGGGTGACTCACTTAACGGCGGCAGGGATTCGCTTAAGAACGAGTGGCGAGAAAGGTCGCGAAATGGGCCCAGGCTCACTGAAGCAACAGACATTTTGGGCTCCCGTCGTAAGTCGAGGGCTACTAGTTCAGGTAGTACAGACGGTCCTTGGCTTACGACCGCAATTGAGCCCGAAATTTATGTTGTTAAGCGAGACATTTCTTCAGTGAGTTTTGCCCCATTTTACGATCTTTCTTGGCACCGTTGTTAAGTGAATCACAGCAGTGGGTAAGTTAGTCACCCGGTTGTTAAGTGAATCAGGCTTCCCCTTTGACTTTGCTCGTGAGAAGGGCGCAAAAGCGGAGCACGTGACCCCTGGACTCATCTGATCTGTTGCGAAGCTTCTGTATTTTGATGATGTGACCACGGGGCGGCTGCAACGGTCGTAAGTGTGAAAAATGGTCATAAGTCACTTTTTTCGGTGCCGCTGTAACTTTGAACAGACACTAAACGAACTGTCGTAAGTCAAGGACTGTCTGTACATTATTAACTCTTTCTGACTTCATTGTTCCTAGCTTCAACAATTTGGTCATCGGCGGCAAATATCCATTAAGTCAAGGTTCACCTACGTTAAATAGTAAGTTGGAAGGAAATATCTGAAGTGCCGCTTTCAAAAGGGAATCACAATGTTAGGCCGTGTCAAATTTTTCAATATTTAAGAACTGCAACGATTCACTTAACAGTGGTGGGGCCGCCGCCGGTTCAGGCGAACCGGTAGTTCCAACAATCAGCTGGCTCCGCCCACCCGCTCCTGCCCTCTCCTATATTTCCTTCTTTCTGGCTCAGCTGATTCACGCGGCACAGCTGATTTCCGCACCTCCGTTGCCTTAGAAGCAGTGGTGGAATTCGAATTTTTTTACTACCGGTTCTGTGGGCGTGGCTTGGTCGGCGTGGCAGGGGAAGGATACTACAAAATCCCCATTCCCTCCCCACCAGCCAGAGGTGGTTTTTGCCAGTTCTCTGAACTGCTCAAAAGTTTTGCTACCAGTTCTCCGAACTGCTCAAAATTTCCGCTACCGGTTCGTCAGAACCTGTCAGAACCTGCTGGATTTCACCCCTGCTTAGAAGGTAAGCAGCTGAGCTTCAAATTGCTGTATTTTGAACGTTGCGCGCACCGGTTGTTAAATGTGGCAAGAAAAGTCGTAAAATAAAGAGCCTTGATAGTACAGTGGTTTAGTGCACCCTGTTACTAACACAGCTGCCTGCAATTTCTGCTGGTTCGAATCTCTCCAAGGCTCAAGGTTGACTCAGCCTTCCATCCTTTCTAAGGTAGGTGAAATGAGGACCCAGATTGTGGGGGCAATAAGCTGACTTTGTATAAATATACAAAAGAATGAAGGCTATTGCTTAACGCACTGTAAGTCGCCCTGAGTCTCCGGAGAAGGGCGGCATATAAATCAAATTTAAAAAAAAAAAAATGGGGCAAAACTCACTTAACAGATTTTTCACTTAACAACATAAATTTTGGGCTCAATTTAAGTCGAGGACTACTTGTAACTTAGACAATTTTTAAACATTTTTGTTTGTTTTCTGCAGCATGCCAATTGTTGGGCAAGATGGATTCCCATCCGGTGGCCATGTAATTCAGCGTCCCTGTGGCAGCTGGAATTAAACCCCGTTCTAACCCGGATTGTGCCCGGGGCAAGCACGATGCAGGAACAAGCGCCCCACTTTAAGTCTACCGCTCTGCGGCCCGGCATAAAACTTACAGGTCTGAGTTTGCCGTAGGAAGTGCTTTCAGGAAGGGGTCGGGGTGGCTGGGAAAATCCAGGAGAAGTTGACGTGAAGTTGTTTTCTGAAACTGCAACAAAAGGACAAAAAAAAAAAAAACCCCTCAAAACCCACAATGACAATGCTTCAACGACAAAATTTCGCAACCCCCCCGCGGCTGTAAGATGTGTGGCCTACAAGGCATTGCCGGCTGGGGAATTCTGGGAGTTGAAGTCCAGACATTTTCAAAATGGAGAGAGTGAGTCTAAGGATGCACCTGTTGTGGTCTGTCGGCCACCGGCCTCTCCAGCAGCCGAATCGGAGGAGGAGGAGGAGGAGGCGTGGGAGTCAGGACCGGCGTTAAGGCTGTTGTGGCTCCGTTACCTGAGCCTGTGTCATCGGCAGGAGAGGACTCCGAGAGTGAAGGAGAGGAGTTGGCAAGGCCTCCTTCTCCAGGACCCTCCTCTCTGGCAATGCCTTCGGTGTCCGCCGAAGGGCAAGAGATAGGGCCAGGGCCAAGCACGTCCACGCAGCCACAGATGGACAGTGATGAGGGTAATGAGTCTTGGCTGGATCCACGCCAGCGTTGCAGAGATAAGCGCGCACAACAGAAGAAAAGGCGTGCCCGAGATTAGGCTGAGTCACTGGACCACACCCCACAGGGTATAAAAGGGAGCGTGGTGGCCAGTCAAACCTTGTGACGAACAAAGCTGAAAGCTTCCACGCCATTCTGCATTGCCGGACTTTTGGCTATAGACTTTGCTGGATTATCTCTGGACTTGATTAACTCCGTAATTATTGAGCTGTTTCTTTTGATGTATCAGAAGTGGGGAGAAGTTATCTCTCCTCTTCATAAATAATAAACTCTTGGCAGGCAGCCACTAGGTTGTTGCCAAGTTCCATGATCATAAGGAAAAGGATTTTGCCGCTGGTTTGGTCTTTAACTCTTGAACGTCTGTTGGTGTGTGTGCGTGTGGTTGGGGACAGAATCAAGGCAACCTGAGAGCTCCGAGGGGGAAGAGGGAATGGAGCTGTCAGCGAGAGAGAGACAGAGGCGGAGCCTGGGCTGTCCGTCAACCCTCAGATGGAGAGTCAACAGCCCCCAAAACTGGAGGTGGCTGATGAGGAGGAGGAGGAACAGCTGGGTCCAGTGCCTGACGCGTAGATGCACAGAAGGCAGAGGAGAGGAGAGCAGTGGAAATCTATGGGCTGGTCCTCGGGACGGAAGAGCTACTGCTGCTAATGAAGCCCCACCCTAGCTCTGGGGCTAAAAGGCAGGGGGCGGAGATGAATAGGTGTGGCAGAATTATTTATCTCCCTGCCGGACGGAGATGGGGTGAGAGAGAAACTTTTTGCCGGGGCTGCCGGCGCTCCTAATTAAAGGAATCTTTGAGTTCACTTCAGAAAGTTTGTCGTGTTTGGGGAGCTGGGTCAGAACAGCCCCCTTTAGAAGAGGAGTGGGGAACGATGGGCCTTTAATGACCGGTGGACTCCAACTCTCAGAATCCCTGAGTCAGCCATGCTCAGAATTCCATGCTGGCTCAGGGATTCTGGGAGTTGAAGTCCACCAGTCACGAAAGGCCCATCGTCCCCCCATGTGGGATTCAGGGTACCCAAAGGAAAGCGTGAGCCTCACTTACCGTTTGCCGAGGGAGACCGTGGGAAGCCCTGGGCTCCTCTTTTGTCGGGGCTGGGGAAAGGGCTGACGGGGGGCTGGTCGTAGAGGGGTAACGGCGCCAGGGAGTTTTGGGACTTTGCAGACGGAAAGACCTGTGGGGAAACGAGAGAAGACGGCGTTAACGGAGGACGTTCTTCCCAGCCACGGAAGGAGCCGCGGATCCTCCGGGAGAAAATCAGTCCCTGGGAATCAACCGTGATCGGATGGCACATAATATCGATCGATCGAGCAACGCAAGGAAGGAAACCTGGCTGGCGCCAATCTACCTGAACCTCAGCGATACAGGCGACCTCTCCGTTTTCGGAAGCGGTCAGTTCTTCGACCAGGACGGAAGGGAAAACCCCGACGTGGCCATTGAACTCTCCTTCCCAGAATCCGTCGTCGTCCTGGTTTTCTTTGTTCAGGATGCGGATGATGGCACCTTCGGGAAAGGAGAGCTCGTCGTCCGTCTGACCCTCGTAGTCGTAAAGTGCTTTTACAAAACAGACTGGAAGGGAAAGCGGAGACGGAGAAGCTGTTAGGAGGTTGGGAAACCCACCTGGGAGGCACGTCTCGGGACCCCGAGCGCTCATCGTCTTTTAACGGCCCCGTAATCCCTTGCCGGGTGGAGTCTGCGCAACGGAATGGAGCTAGCAGAGTTGTTTTACTGGCCGGATGCCTTTCCTGTTGCCAGTACGGAGTTTTGTTCAGCAGATATATTCTCATAGTGCCCAGAGAGAGAGAAATATCTACCTAGGATCGAACTCACAGCCTCCTGATTGTGAGGCCAGAGCTCGACCTCTAGGCCACCGCTCCACTCCCATCCTGAGCACTGATCTTTATTTATTTACCAGCCCGGATTTTTATCCAGGGTTTATTATTTTATAAGTAACTCAAGGTGGAGAACATAAAGAATAATTCTTCCTCCTCCTATTTTCCCCACAACCATCACCCTGCGACGTGGGCTGGGCTTACAGAGTCACCCTGCCAGCTTTCATGCCTAAGGTGGGACTAGAACTCACTGCCTCCTGGTTATTGGCCCAAAGTCACGCAGGTGGCTTTCATGCCTGAGGCAGAACTAGAACTCCCAATCTCCTGGTGATTGGCTCCAAGTTGTCCAGCCAGCTTTCACTGCAACGTTTCTCACTGGAGCTGAAGCTTGGTTGCAATCAGCACTAAAAAACGCAACCCACATGTGGCTGAGAGCGTGCCGATTTATGTCTGGGGCGTGCAGGAATAGCAGGGTGTCTCTCAAACCTCCCCCCCCAAGATTCAGCCCCCTTGGTCCTTACCAGTGGTGAAATCCAAAATTTTTTTACTACTAGTTCTGTGGGTGTGGCTTGGTGGGCATGGCAGGGGAAGGATACTGCAATGTCTCCATTCCCTCCCCACTCCAGGGGAAGGATACTGCAAAATCCCCATTCCCACCCCACTCCAGGGGAAGGATACTGCAAAATCCACATTCCTTCCCCACTCCAGGGGAAGGATACTGCAAAATCTACATTCCCACTCCACTCCTTGGGGAAGGATACTGCAAAATCTCCATTCCCTCCCCACTCCAGGGGAAGGATACTGCAAAATCCCCATTCCCTCCCCACTCCGGGGAAGGATACTGCAAAATCCCCATTCCCTCCCCATTCCAGGGGAAGGATACTGCAAAATCTCCACTCCCTCCCCATTCCAGGGAAAGGATACTGCAAAATCTCCATTTCCACCCCATTCTGGGACCAGCCAGAGGTGGTATTTGCTGGTTCTCCGAACTACTCAAAATTTCCGCTACCCGTTCTCCAGAACCTGTCAGAACCTGCTGGATGTCACCGCCGGTCCTTACCACTGGAGTCTCCATTAAGGCTTCCCGAAGCGAGCTCGGCTTCGGTAGAATTGCTGGACGTGTGAGACCGGCTGTCTAACGCTGCCAGGGACTGCAACATGCTCAGGAGGCTGTTGGAGGTCGGGAACTGCAAATATTTCTCCGGCACGTAACCCACGTGGCCTGACTTATTCCGGGCCTGCAAAAGCGGGGAAGACGAACACGCTCGGCGTTAAGAGGGTCACGTCAAAGGTAGTGGAGAAACAAAGAAGACGATCGGCGGCACGTTATGCCATGCCGCAAAAACAGAAAAAGCGAAATGATACCTTTACCCAGTCTTCCATATCGCCATCTTCGATCACTTCCAAAACCTCGTGTTCCTCAATGGTTAATTCGTCCGGCTGCGAGGCCTGCGGCGAAGAAGAAGAAGAGGCGCGTAAAAAGGAGGGGAAGGAAGGGGCCACGAAAAGGACCAGGAGTCTCCAAAGTTGGGCCACTCGTGAAGACTTGTGGACTTCCAACTCCCAGAATTCCTCAGCCAGCCTCAAAAGTTGTCAACCTTTGGAGATTCTTGGGGTTAGGGAATCCATAACTCGTTTGAGCGCTGGGAGAAGCCAAGCTGAGGCTGGATCAGGGCCAAAGATCCCCCAGTTCTGGGTCCCACCAGAAGCTATCAAGAAGGCCTTCAAATATGGCCGCCCCTTTCTTTCAAGCAGCCAGGTTGATCCTCCATGATTGATCCATTCCATCTTTTAAACTTGATTAAAATTGGTGCCTGACTATCGGATGTATGCACAAAAGGATTTGTATAGGTAGTGTTTAACTTTATCTATCTATCTGTCTGCCTGTCTGTCTGTCTATCTATCCTATCTCTCTCTCTCCATCCATTCATCCACCCACCCATCCATCCATCCATCGGTATCTATTTATCTTTCTATCCCTCTATCTATCTATCTATCTATCTATCCATCCATCCATCCATCCATCCATCTATCCATCCATCCATCCACCCATTTATCTCATCTCTCTCTATCCATCTCTCTCTCTCTCTCTGTCTGTCCATCCATCCATCTCATCTCTCTATCTTTCTATCCATCTACCTATCTCATCTGTCTCTCTCACTCTATCTTTTTATCTACCTACCTACCTACCTACCTACCTACCTACCTAATCCATCATCTATCTCCATTCATCCATTTACCTCATCTGTCTCTCTCTTCCTTTCTACCTCTACCTCTCTTTTTAATCCATCATCCATCATCTCTCTCTTATCTGTCTCTCTCATCTAACAGTCATCTATCTATCTATCTATCTATCTATCTATCTATCTATCTATCTATCTATCTATCTATCTATCTATCTATCTATCTATCCATTCATCCATCCACCCATTTATCTCATCTCTCTCTCTATCCATCTCTCTCTCTCTCTGTCTGTCCATCCATCCATCTCATCTCTCTATCTTTCTATCCATCTACCTATCTCATCTGTCTCTCTCACTCTCTCTATCTTTTTATCTACCTACCTACCTACCTAATCCATCATCTATCTCCATCCATCCATTTACCTCATCTGTCTCTCTCTTCCTTTCTACCTCTACCTCTCTTTCTAATCCATCATCCATCATCTCTCTCTTATCTGTCTCTCTCATCTAACAGTCATCTATCTATCTATCTATCTATCTATCTATCTATCTATCTATCTATCTATCTATCTATCTATCTATCTATCTATCTATCTATCTATCTATCTATCTATCTATCCATCCAATTTGTATGCCCCTTCATTCCAAACAAGTGACTCTGGGTGATTGAGGGAATGATATGAAAGAAATTAGATGATTACAACAATGAGGATGCAACTGCCCCCCCCCCGAAAAAAAAAGGAAGAAAAGAAAAAGAGGAAGGGCGAAGTGGCTGGAGGGAGGGTGAGAAAGACTAAAAATGTTGCGGTCAGATGGAGTTGATGTGTTCCTTGAAGTAAAAAAAAACAAAAAGAGAGAAGTTTGTGGCTTGCAAAGGCAACGGGACCACGTGGCAAAAAGCGAGGAGGGTTTTCGAGGAAAGGAAGACAAGGAGGAAGAAGAAGAAGAAGAAGAAGAAAAAGCTGACATGATCCTGGGGTCACGGGAGGCGATGAACGAGGATCGAATTGCAAAACCAACAGGAAAAAGTGAATGGGTTTTGAGTGGGGGGAAGAGAGAGAGAAAATTGGGGAGTTAATGACTTGTAGAATTGATGAGATCCTCGAAAGTGATGAGGTGAGAGGTTTAAAGGGCAAAGAGGAAGCTGTCAAGCGAGGGAGAAACGTGGGAAGAGATATAGTGAAAGGAGGGAGGTCTTGGTCCTACGTTCCCTTTTCATTTTTTTCTTCTCCCCGCAGCATTGATTTCTTTTCTTTACAACGTCCTTCCTCTTTTTCTGCACCCAGCTTAACGTGGCTAAACTCTCCCCATAGCTCCCCCCAAAAAGTAGAAGGACGATAGAGAGGACTCAACGACCCTCTAAAAAGGATGCAAATGACCAGCTGTCTGCAAGGAGCATCAATCCTTCCATCCTTCCCCATTCAGTCAGAGTTGAAGAAGCTTCTCGGAGGAGAAGCGAAACGTCTTCAGAGAAAAATAAAGAAGTACAATTGCCTCTTGGGGAAAAAAAAAAAAGCAGCACTTTTGGGGCCGATTTTATATGAAAATCTGTCCCTTGTCGAAATACGGAAGACACCTACCTTGTACGAATAAACGACTTTGCAGGTCAGCGGGTAATTTCGGAGGGTGCCCGAAGGACTGGAGTTGCTGTCTTCAAAAGCATCCATGCCATCTTCCCCTTCTTCCCTCTCCAGGTCAACGTTTAGCTAACGGAGGAAAAACAGGAAGAGGTTATAAGCGTCCGTTACTAAATACAAAGAGTCCTCGAATTACGGCTAAACCTTGAGGAACTGTTTAAAGTTAACATCTCCACCCCAGACCACCCCGACGATGCCCTTGATGTGATGTCTCGCTGCCTGGAGGCCGTGCGGGGAGAAATAGGCTCAGACTCAACCCCTCCAAGACCGAGTGGCTGTGGTTCCTGGCGTCGCGGTATAGTCAGGTGGTGCCATCGCTGACTATTGGGGGTGAATCTTTGCCCCCCCACGGAGAGGGCTCGCAATCTGGGCGTCCTCCTGGACTCACGGCTGTCTTTAGAAGAGCATTTGACGGCCGTGGCCAGGGGGGCTTTTTATCAGGTTCGCCTGATCCGCCAGTTGCGTCCCTTTCTGGATCGCGACGCCTTGCGCACGGTCACTCACGCCCTTGTCACCTCCCGACTGGACTACTGTAATGCTTTCTACATGGGGCTCCCCTTGAAAAGCACCCGGAGGCTCCAACTGGTCCAGAATGCGGCCGCGCGGGTGGTTATGGGCGCAACCCGTTGTGCCCGCGTGACACCCCTCCTGCGCGAGCTGAACTGGCTCCCAGTGGTCTTCCGGGTGCAATTCAAGGTGTTGGTCACCACCTTTAAAGCGCTCCATGGCGTAGGACCCGGGTACCTTCGAGACCGTCTTCTGCCACCAGTAGCCTCCCACCGGACAGCCCGCTCCCACAGAGAGGGGCTCCTCCGGGTGCCGTCGGCCAAGTTATGTCGGCTGGCGACACCCAGGGGAGGGCCTTCTCTGTGGGAGCCCCAGCCCTGTGGAATGAACTGCCCCCGGAAATGCGTAAGATCTCCAATCTCCGGGTGTTTCGCTGCGCACTGAAGACCCTGTTGTTCCGCCAGGCCGGGCTATCAATAAATAATTTTAAATTGGGGTATTTTAAATTTTTGGGTTTTAAAACCGGCCAAATCTATTTAATTATTTTAATTTTTAATCATTGTTGTGTCTTGTGTTTTTAAATTGACTGTACACCGCCCTGAGTCCTTCGGGAGAAGGGCGGTATAGTAATAAAATTAATAATAATAATAATAATAAAAATAATATTAAAAAAAAAATAATATAATACAAATGGTTGTCCAGTCTCCTCTTAAAAACTTCCACTGTTAAGAGCCCCCACAACTTCCAGAGGCAAGCCATTCAGAAAAACTGGGTTGGAAGGCACCTTAGAGGTCTTCTAGTCCAGCCCCCTGCGGTGATTCACTTAAGAACTATGACAAAACGGTTATAAAACTGGGGGGTGGGGGGGCAACTCAGTTAACAACCATCTTGCTTAGCAACAGTGATCGTGGTCCCAACTGTGGCCGTTAAGTCAAGGACTACCTGTCAGAAGGTCGCAAAAGGGGATGGCGTGAACCCAGGACACTGCGACCGTCGTAAGTACAAGTACAAGAGAAGGGCGGCATATAAATTAAATTTTTTTAAAAAAAAGTCACTTGCCAAGCGGCTAAATTTTGATCGTGTGAACCTGGGGATGCTGCAATGGTCGTAAGTGTGGGAAATGGTCCTACATCACTTTTTTTTCAGTGCCATTGTAACTTCAAACCGTCACTGAGTGAACTGTTGTAAGTGGAGGACCGCCTGTATTTCATAGAAAAGCAGGGAATAGTGTGTTTTATCTGTCTTATTATCTGTTGTCTTGTTTTATAATAATATGCAGTTCTTACCCATTAATTAAGACGCCTGTCAACGTTTAATCAAATGTACTAAATTTCAGTGTTCAGGCGACGCCTGCAGGTTATAAATAAAAATCATTGGCTTGACGTTCAAATTTTGCACACGTCTTTTTTTTAAGGCACGCTATAATAAATATTGGCCCAGAGGCATAAAAGTGAGAGATTTCCGGGCAAAGCCACCATACATGGAAGTAGGTGCCTTGTACTTGATTGCATTTCCAGCAATTAGGTTTTAAGTTGGAGTACATTTTTGCGAGTCTTGTTGGGGCTGCCCAGAAGTTAAAAAATTCTGGATTAAAATACAAAAATGGCTAAAAGAAATTACACACTATAAAACAGAATTTAAACCTGAACCGTTTCTTCTGGGGATTATTAAAGAAAATTATCCTAGAAGGATAAAATATTTAATTATTCATAGATAACTACAGCAGCTAGAATCGTACTTGCGCAGCTTGAAAAATGTCCCACTATTTCCAACAGACTGTGGAAATAATCCGGAAAATTTTCGAATGTGCAGAAATGGACAAACTTACTGTAGAATTAAATAATAAGGAACACTCGGGATATTACTTAACTTGGGATAATTGGTATCAATGGATAGAAATTAAAAATAAGGAATGTATAGAACAAAATAAGATATAAAATGTGATTAAATATGTTGATTAAGTAGGAATATGTGGAATAGATGAAGAAAGTTAAGAATTAAGTACTGTCAAGAAAGACGTTGAATTGTATAATTATTACGGATGTATTTTTGTTATAGAGGTATTTTAACTTGTATTTTGGGATTTTACAGTAAGTGTTAATAAAGGTTTTTCAAAAATTAAAAAAAAGAGAGATATTTCCACTTTGTTTTTATTCTTTCTTAATTAAAACAAAAAAAAAAAAAAAAAGAAGAAAGAGTGGAACCATTTCCATGGGCCTTAGGCATGGCGCCCATTGTCCCCCCATGGACCAGCCTTGTATCCATGGAGAATGAATTTTGGCACAAGCGCCAGAGCGTTCGCCTTCTTCCTGAAAACCCTGGTGCCGCGAGCTTTGCCAAAAGGCATCACTTGAGCATGCCAAGTCCTGGCAAGGAAGGCACAACCGGCAGCTGCCCCTTTCTTTCACCATTTCAATCCATCCTTGTTCTCCTTTCGAAAAAAGGGAAGGTAACCCCTATTCCACGCTACGATCTTTCAAGGGGCTTTGAAGGGAAAGGTGGAGGAAGGGGCTCGCTCCGACGGGCTGCTTCTGAAGAAGCCCCTCGCTCTGCATACGGGCTGTGTGGGTCTACGTTACATGCTCTGTACGTCGACTCCCGGAAGGCCACTTCCGTTCGGAAAAGAGCTCCCCGAGGCGGATGCCGAAATGCAAGAATGGACTTTCTGGGGGTGGGGGTGGGGTGGGGAGGGGGCGGCAATTCTGCACAATCACATCTTCAGAAGACCCCCGCTCGTCTATGATGCTTATCAGTTTGTCTGTCCATCCATTTCTATATCGTCTCTCTCTCCTTTCTCTCTCTGATCCATCCATCCATCTCACCTGTCTTTCTCTCTTTGATCGATCTATCTATCTATCTATCTATCTATCTATCTATCTATCTATCTATCTCTCTCTCTCTCTCTCTCTCTCTCTCCTCTCTCTCTCTCTCTCTCTCATATCTATCTATCTATCATCTCTATCTAATCTATCTATCTATCTATCTATCTATCTATCTATCTATCTATCTATCTATCTATCTATCATCTCTATCTATCTATCTATCATCTCTATCTATCTATCTATCTATCATCTCTATATCTATCTATCTATCTATCTATCTCTATCTATCTCTATCTATCTATCATCTCTCTCTCTAGCTATCATCTCTATATCTATCTATCTATCTATCTATCTTTCATCTCTCTATCTCTCTATCTCTCTATCTCTCTATCTATCTATCTATCATCTCTATTTCTATCTATCTATCTATCTATCTATCTATCTATCTATCTATCTATCTATCTATCTATCTATCTATCATCTCTATCTCTCCATCCATGCATCCATCCACCTCCCTCCCTCCTATCATCTATCTAATCCATCTCTCCATCCATCCATCCATCCAGTAGCCAGCCATTTCTCTACCATCTCTCTCTCTATTCTACCTATCCATTTTTCTCTCTGATCTTCCTTCCTTTCCTTCCTTCCCTCCCTCCCTCTTCCTTCCCTTCCTCTCTCTCTCTCTCTCTCTCTCTCGTCTGTCTGTCAATCAATCAATCAAAACTGCCAATTTCCATCACAGGCTGAAGTCAAGGCAAACATGCATGAATAGGAAGATGTTAGCAGGCTCATTCGTGGGCTTATGAAATTCTAATGAATGCAGACTTTGAAACATTTAGCATTGGGGCTTGGCTTGACTTTTTCATTTAATGGCACCCGAGTCGCCTGCCTGCCTGCGTTTGAGTTGCAAAACCAGACTGAGCGACCGATCGCTCAGGGATCTTAAAGACAGGCAAGCCTTAATTCACGTGAATGATCTCTCGGGTTTTTAAAGGAGCTTTGCTCTCCGATGCGCAGATCTCCCCCGGCGTGATTGAGTTGCTAAGAACAAGCACAAAGTGTGCCTTGTGAGCCAGGATCCCTTACAGCGTTGGCTCAAAGGGATCTTCCAATCTAGCAGATCGCGGGTTGATTCATGAAGAGCAGGGATTGAGTGCAACCTGAAACCCTCAAAGAGCCACTTGGGCCCATTTCCCACCGAAAAGAAAACACCGGGAGTCACAACAGCTGGGTGGGCGTGGCCAACTCGACGTCACTCACTCCCAGCCAGTCACATGACCCACCCACCCCAGTCACGCCTACCCAGGTTTTGTGGCTCCCGGTGTTTTCTTTTCTATGGGAAATAGGCATCTCCCCCTCTCTCTCTCCCTCCCATCTCTCTTTCTCTTTTTCTCTATCCCCCTCTCTATTTCTCTTTCTCCCTCTCATCTCTTTTTCTCTATCCTCCTCTCCCTGCCTCCCTCCCTCTCATCGTTCTTTCTCTCATCTTTCTTTTTCTCTCTATCTCCCTCTCTCTCGTTTCTTTCTCCCTCTCACCTCTCTTTCTCTTTTTCTCTATCTCCCTCTCCCTCCCTCTCTCATCTTTCTTTCTCTCATCTCTTTTCGTTTTTCTATCTCCCTCTCTCTCTCATTTCTCTTTCTCCCTCTCATCTCTTTTTCTCTATCTCCCTCTCCCTGCCTCCCTCCCTCTCATCTTTCTTTCTCTCATCTGTCTTTTTCTTTTCTAGTTTCTAGGCTTTTTTTCAGGCAGCCAGCAAGCACTCTGCTGCCCATTGGGAGACTAAGATAGATCTAGTGCTTGCTGGCTGCCTGAAAAAAAGCCTAGGAACTAGTGGATTGGGATTTCACTGAACTAGGGCTGCATAAAAATCTTGGTTTACGTAGGAAGAACCTGGCTAAAGAGAAATACACATAAAGGCTTACGAAAAGAAAACAAAACATATATATATATATATAAATGCTTTCTTCTCTTATTGTAGGTTTGTGTGTGAATTTTTCTTCAACCAGGTATTTTCCTACGTAAACCAAGTTTCTCAAATTGCAGCCATAGGCTCAGTGAAATCACATCCACTATCCTAGGCTTCTTCAGACAGCAAGCCAGCATTTTGCTGCCTATCTGGAGACTAATACAGATCTATTTCGGACTGATCGGTCCTCATCAGTTAGCCACACCCTTACCATGTGTCCCCTCCCCGTAGAGGATAAGTATTTGCTTTCTTCTCTTATCGTAGGTTTTTGTATGTATTTTTCTTAATCTATATTAGTCTCCCAATAGGCAGCAAAATGCTTGCTTGCTGTCTGAAGAAGCCTAGGATAGTGGATGTGATTTCACTGAGCTATGGCTAAAAACTTGGTTTACGTAGGAAAATACCCGGCTGAAGAAAAAATACATACATACATACATATATATATATATATCGAGGAAAGCCAATCTTTTATGGCGAAGGCTGGCAGAAGGCAGGAAGAAAACGGGAAGGGAGGCTTTTATCCCCTCCCATCGCTGCGTCTGCCCAATTCCATTAGAAATTCAGGCCGAGGAGGAACGTTGGGAAGAGTCCAGGTTGACAAAAAAGAAACTGAGGCAGGGAGCCAAAAGGAAAGAGGGGAGGGGAGAGTGAGTGGCACACCCTTGGCACAAAGGGCCCTTAATGGCTGGCTGACTTCCTGGGATCCTCAGCCCAAGAGATGCCACGCTTGGTGTTCAGGCAAACTCTCCGTCCTTCTTCGTCTTCCTCTCCATTCGCAGGCACACCGCCTCCTTCTGCGAGGGAGGAAGCGCCGTTCGCCGTCTATGTCACTATCCGAACCGCGCACTGGGATGTCAGTGGCCGAGGGATTCCCTCCGATGGAATCTCACCGGATCGAAAACGCCACTCCCGTTGGAGTTTCCAATAGAAGAGAATAATCTCTCTGCCTCGGGGTGGGACTGGGGGTGTGTGTGGTGGGGGGGCTTGGTTGCCCTCTGAGCAGTGGTGAAATCTAAATTTCTTTCCTACCGGGTTCTGTGGGCGTGGCTTGGTGGGGGGGTGGTGTCATGTGACTGGGTGGGCGTGGCTATGTAATCATGTGGCTGGGGGATCAAAAGACAGAACTTCGCTAACATGTCCTGCTGGAGCGGGGTTGGACTAGATGACCTCCAGGTTTTTCCAGCCCTGGATTATCCTCTGAAGCTGTGTCTAGTGCCAGATTTGTAGTCCTTGGTTCCTCTCCTCTTTCTTCCTTCCTTCCTTCCTTCCTTCCTTCCTTCCTTCCTTCCTTCTTCCTTTCTTTGTTTCTTTCCTTCCTTCCTTCTTCTTCTTTCTTTCTTCCTTCCTTCTTCCTTTTTCTTTTCTTCCTTCCTTCCTTCCTTCCTTCTTCCTTCCTTCCTTCCTTCCTTCCTTCCTTCTTTCTTTTTCTTTCTTTCTTTCTTTTCTTTCTTTCTCTCTTTCTTTCTTTCTTTCTTTTTCTTTTTCTTTCTTCTTTCTTCCGTCCTCTTTCTTTCTTCTTTCTTCCTTCTTCTTTCTTCCTTCCTCTTTCTTTCTTTCTTTCTTTCTTTCTTTCTTTTTTCTTTCTTTCTTTCTTTCTTTCTTTTCTTTCTTTTTTCTTTCTTTCTTTCTTTTTTCTTTCTTTCTTCTTCCTTCCTTCTTCTTTCTTTCTTCTTTCTTTCTTTCTTCCTTTTTCTTCCTTCCTTCCTTCCTTCCTTCCTTCCTTCCTCCTTCCTTCTTCCTTCCTTCCTTCTTCCTCTCTCTCTCTCTTTCAAAAACAGGACCCCCCCCCGTTTTTTTGCCTACACCCCCCTTTTTTGCCAAGCAGGCTTCAAGCCAAGCCTGCTGGGAGCAAAAGTGGACCCCCCCCATCCCTGTTAAAAAAAGGGCTCCGACGATCGCGCGGCATAGCTGTGATCGTCGGAGCCTTTTTTTTTTTTACTTTTTAAAAGCATTTTTTACTACCTATTCACCCGATACGGTAGTAAAAAAATGCCTAAAAAGTAAAAAAAAAAAAAAAGTTCTGACGATCGCGGGGTCGCTCAGCTGATGGTCGGAACTTTTTAAAAACATTTTTTTACTACCAGTTTGGGCCACCTAGCTAACATCATCAATGCTAGACAGGAAGGGGAGAAGAGGAAAGGAGGAGGAGGAGGAGGAGGAGAAGAGAGCTGTGGGGTCCTTGGTGCTCTCTGAGCTGGGCTGTTTCCTCGCAGACGTTTAATTACCCAGCCAGGTAACAACATCAGTGCCAGAAGAGAGTGCGGTGTGGAGGAGGAGGAGGCCAAATTGCTGAGTGCCCAAAATATAGTCACATGACCACGGGAGGGTGGTGAGAAAGTGGCCATCAAAACCTTGGGTCGTAAGTGCCTTTTTTCGGAGTCAGCTATAACTTCGAAGGGTCACTAAGTGACTGGTCATAAATCAAGGACCATCGTTTCGGCCCAGCCCCCCTTTTTAAAAAAAAAATAATAACGGTTCAAACAACGCCACTGTAGATATACGAGACGGGTTCTGAAAATATTTAATTGTTAAATTAATTATTTAATTTATTAAACCTTAATTATTAAATTTAATTTAATTAAGGTTTAATGTTTAAACCTGGTTGATAAAACCCAAATAGTTTGCTTCTCTTTGCCAGCAGGGAGACGGAGAGCGCGGAGGGGCTGGGGAGAGAGGGCCGGATCTTACCAAGTGCGAAGAGCCGTTGCTGGCCATGGCCGGGAGGTTGGCCCACCGCTCGTTCTCCAGTTCCTCCATCACTTGATTCATTGCACTTTTCAGCCAGGTGTCCACCGAAACGCCGATCTGCTTCAGGAGGTCGAGGCGAGCTTCGGCTTTCAACTTTATGATCTAAGATGACAGAAAGAGAGAGAGAAAAAAATAATAAATAAATAAAAGAGAGAGAGAGAGAGAAGGAGGGGGGGGAGAGAGAGGGAGGGAGGGACAGAGAGAAAGGGAGGGAGGGAAAGAGAGGGAGGGAAAGAGAGGGAGGGAAGGAGAGAGAGAGAAAGAGAGGGAGGGAGGGGGAGAGAAAGAGAGGGAGAGAGAATGGGAGGGAGAGAAAGAGAGGGAGGGGGAGAATGAGAGAGGGAGAGAGAGAAAGATAGGGAGGGAGGGAGAGAGAGGGAGGGAGAGAAAGAGAGGGAGGGAGAGAGAGAGAGAGAAAGAGAGGGGAGGAGAGAGAGAGGGAGGGGAGGGAGAGGGGGGGAGAGAAAAGAGAGGGAGGGGAGAGAGAGAAAGAGAGGGAGGGGGGAGAGAGAAAGAGAGGGAGGGGGGGAGAGGAGGGACAGAGAGAAAGAGAGGGAGAGAGGGAGGGAAAGAGGGAAGGAGAGAGAGAGAAAGAGAGGGAGGGGGAGAGGAGAGGGAGGGACAGAGAGAAAGAGAGGGAGAGAGGGAGGGAAAGAGGGAAGGAGAGAGAGAGAAAGAGAGGGAGGGGGGGGGAGAGGGAGGGGACAGAGAAAGAGAGGAGGGGAGTAGAGAGGGAAGGGGAGAAAGACAGGGAGGGAGAGAAGAGAGGGAGGGAGAGAAAGAGAGGGAGAGAGGGAGGGAAAGAGGGAAGGAGAGGGAGAGAAAGAGAGGGAGGGAGAGACAGAGGGAGGGAAAGAAATAGAGGGAGGGGAGAGAGAGAGAGTTTGATTTTTATCTGCATTTATTCTTGCTTTTAAATAATTCAATGCAGCACACATAACTAATTCTCTTTTTTTTCGCACAACAATCCTGCGAGTGTGGGTAAGGCTGTGAGAGAGGGACTGGTCGTGGCAGGGGAAGGATACTGCAAAATCCCTATTCCCGCCCACTCCTGGGAGAAGAATACTGCAAAATCCCCATTCCCACCCCACTCTGAGAACAGCCAGAGGTGGCATTTGCCGGTTCTCCAGAACTGCTCAAAAATTTCCGCTTACCGGTTCTCCCGAACCGGTCAGAACCTGCTGGATTTCACCCCTGGCTCCCACCCACTCCAAAGATCTTACCGACAACGGTATCAAGAAAAATCAAAGGACAACTATGACTTTTTTTTTGGGACCGAGACTATTTCCGTTCAGGAATCACGTTCAGGCTGAGATGGATTGATATGCAAAAACGGCTCTATAATCTTGCTCGCGTTTTCCGTGGGAAACTTTCCTGCTAAAAGTGAGCCCCCGGAAGCCAGGAAGAAAGATTCCATCGCTTGGCCAGCACATATTTTACGCAGGGACCGAGGGCCGCCCTACTGCAAACTAGATTACTTTTAGATCTAAGGGGAATGCACGGGAGGACCGAGGAGCAGAGGTCAGAGGAAGTCTTCCTGGGAAAGAGCACAGACAATTGACTTTAGCCCCGGAGCCGATTTTTCAAATATTACTTAATCGCTGATACGTGACTTGAGATCTCCCTTGGTGGCCCGTTCCCCACGGGGCACGCTTTTCCACGGAGGGCAGAATAAATAGGATCCTGGCCCACGTAGGAGGGAATCCGTGCCACAACTGGCTCGCAAGTTTAAGAAAACAAAAAGAAAAATCCTGGATAGCTCTGCAGACTAAAAGCACTGTTATTAACATCAGCTGGCTGCAATTACTGCGAGTTCGAATCTCACCAGGCTCAAGGTCGACTCAGCCTTCCATCCTTTCTAAGGTAGGTGAAATGAGGACCCGGTTGTGTGGGGGCAATAAGCTGACTTTGTATAAAATACAAAAGTATGAAGGCTGTTGCTTAACGCATTGTAAGCGCCCTGAGTCTCCGTGAGAAGGGCGGCATATAAATCTAATAAAAAAAAAAAGAAAAGAAAGAGAAAGAAGGAAAGAAAGAAGGAAAGAAAGAAGAAAGAAAGAAAGAAAGAAAGAAAGAAAGAAAGAAAAGAAAGAGAAGAAAGAAAGAAAGAGAAGCTGACTTTGTATAAATATATACAAAAGGATGAAGGCTATTGCTTAACACATTGTAAGCCGCCCTGAGTCTCGGAGAAGGGCGGCATATAAATCAATAAAAACAAACAAAAACAAAAAACTAACAAGTAGATGGAACTGGGTGCAAATACGGACGAGCCGAGCGCCACCCTAAAAGCTGCAGGTTTATCCATCCGCCGGCCTTCCCAATTTGCAAACGCTCTGCAGGAGCTCTGATTACACCTCCCATGATCCCAGCCACCAAGCTATAATAAACGCTGAAGAAATACGGGCCAATTTTTTAGTCCAATAAATCTGGAAGGAGATTTTAAGACTCAGGAGCATTTTTGTTTTTTTTTTAAAGGGACAAAAGCCATTTTGCTTCCGCGTTTGTGCCACCATGTATGAAGAAAAAAAAAAAAAACCTGCATGGGAAGACAGCATTAATAGTAACATGCCATTAAACGGGCCTGGTGGCTCAGCAGACTAATAGCTGTTATTAATATTCAGCTGCCTTGCAATTACTGCAAGTTCGAATCTCGCCAGGTCAAGGTTGACTCAGCCTTCCATCCTTTCTAAGGTAGGTAAAATTGAGGACCCAGTTTGTGGGGGCAATAAGCTGACTTGTGTATAAATAATACAAAAGAATGAAGGCTATTGCTTAACGCACTTGTAAGCCGCCCTGAGTCTCCGGAGAAGGGCGCATATAAATCAAATAAAAATAAAATAAAAAATTAAAGGTAAGCCTTATTTGCTCCTGCCAGTTGGTCCCTCAATTGTGGTTTCAATCATATTGGAATACTAGGTTGCACTGGAAAGTAGCGTGCAAGGGTGAAATGCTACTGGTTTCGAAACCGGTTCGCCTGAACCAGTAGTTAAAAAATGCTACCGGTGAGATGGCCGACAGAGCAGGGGTGGGTTTCTGGGAGGCTCCGCCCACCCGCCCGGATGTCATCACGGACGCTCTGTGCATGGACAGAAGCGCGTGCGAGCGCTCACAGTTTTATTTATTTATTTATTTATTTATTATATTTCTATACCGCCTTTCTCCTGTAGGACTCAAGGCGGTGTACAGTCAGGAAAAAAATATAGATACACAAACATCATAAAATTGCTAATTAAAATTATTATTATAACATAGTTTGGCCCAATTAAATAGAACCTAAAATTAGATCACATTTTAAAAATCATTCACATGTTCGTATGTTTAGCCCCGCCTGTTGGAACATCAGGGTCTGAGGGCACGGCGGAAAGCACGGAGATCAGGGATGTTTCGTATCTCCCGGGGGCAGTTCATTCCAAAGGGTTGGAGCCCCCACAGAGAAGCCCTCCCCCTGGGAGTCGCCAGTCGGCATCATTTGACTGACGGTTACCCTGAGTAGTCCCTCCCTGTGAGAACGAAACTGGTCGGTGGGAGGCTATTGGTGGCAAAAGACGGTCTCGTAGGTACCCAGGTCCTAAGCCATGGAGCGCTTTAAAGGTGATAACTAACACCTTGAATCGCACCGGAAGACCACCGGGAACCAGTGCAGCTCGCGTAGGAGAGGTGTTACATGGGCGCAACGAGCTGCACCATAATCACCCGCGCGGCTACATTCTGGACCAGTTGGAGCCTCCGGGTGCCTTTTCAAGGGGAGCCCCATGTAGAGAGCATTACAGTAGTCCATACGGGAGGTGACTAGGGCATGAGTGACCGTGCGCAAGGCGTCCCGATCCAGAAAGGGACGCAACTGGCGGATCAGGCGAACCTGAAAAAAGGCACACCCCTGGCCACGGCCGTCAAATGATCTTCTAAAGATAACCGTGAATCCAGGAGGACACCCAAGTTGCGAGCCCTCTCTGTGGGGAGCAAGATCTCACCCCCAATAGTCAGCGATGGCACCTGCTGACTATACCGGACGCCGGAAGCCACAGCCACTCGGGTCTTGGAGGGGTTGAGTCTGAGCTTGTTCTCCCCATCCAGATCCGCACGGCCTCCAGGCAACGGGGACATCACAGCAAGGGCATCATTGGGGTGGTCTGGGGTGGAGATGTACAGCTGTGTGTCATCAGCATACTGATGAACACTCACCCCAAAACCACGGATGATCTCACCTAGCGGTTTTACATAAATGTTGAACAGAAGGGGTGAGATAGACTGACCCTTGCGGCACCCCACAAATAAGGGGTGAAGTGAACCAGTAGCAAAGGTAAGTGAAACCAACTACTGCGACAGAGCTGTTAATCTACCTATGAGAACCGTACGGTGGCCTTCCTTGCACTTCTACAATCTCCTTCTGTACATAAAAACTCAAAACACACATATGGCCTGTAAAACATTAACTGGCAGCTATAGATGGCAGCCAAATGTAGCCTTAAATAAGTACAATTTTGTTGGGAGTAGTTGGGGGGGTCAGAGACACTGGCCACAATTATCAAAGAAGAGAATGTTCTTCCAGAAAATGCCCAGAGAGAAAGATGGAGAGAGAGAGAGAAAGAGAGAGAAGGGAGGAAAAAAGAGAAAGAAAGAGAGGGAGACAAGAGAATGAAAGCAAAAGAGAGAGAAAGCGAAAGAAAGAATGAGAAAAAGAAAAAAAAAAGAAGAAGACAACATGAAAGAGAGAAAAAAGAAACAGGGAGAGAAGGGAGAAAGAGAGAGAGAGAAAGAGAGAAGAGAAGAAAAAAAGAAAGAAAAAGGGGGAGACAAGAGAATGACAGCAAAAGAGAGAGAAAGCGAAAGAAAGAAGTGAGAAAAAGAAAAAAAAAGAAGAGAGACAACATGAAAGAGAGAAAAAGAGACAGGGAGAGAAGGGAGAAAGAGAGAAGAGAAGAAAAAAAGAAAGAAAAAGGGGGAGACAAGAGAATGACAGCAAAAGAGAGAAAGAGAGAAAGTGAAAGTGAAAGAGAGAAGTGAGAAAAAGAAAAAAGGGGAGAGAGACAACATGAAAGAGAGAAAAAGAGAGAGGGAGAGAAGGGAGAAAGAGAAAGAAAAGAGAGAGAGAGAAAAAGAGAGGGAGAATGAGAAGACAGAGAAAGAGAGGAGAAAAAGAGAGAAGGGAAAAAGGAGAGAAAGTGAAAAGAGAGAAAGAGAGGAAAAAAGAGAGAAGGGACAAAGGAGAGAAAGAGGGAAAAGGAGAAGAAAGGGAGAGGGAGGGAGGAGGAGGAGGAGAGGAGGGAAAACTGTTGGCTTGTCACAAATGTGATATCTCAGTTCCCTATAAATAGTCTCCCAGGGAACCTTTGGAGATCACACATTTTATCTGAGAAATTGTGTTTTCCACTCCCCAGAGAGCAAGCCAAATTTTATTTCTTTCTGTATTGCTGCTCCTTCTCCCAGAGGGGCAGAAACCTTGACAATAAATCTACCGTTTCTCAACCTTCGTGACTTTTAAGATGGGTAGACTTCAACTCCCAGAATCCTGCCGGCCGGGAAAGTTTGAGAAACGCTGCAATAAATCCTCCCATTAAAGCAAATTGTGCTCGGGAGAAAGGAAATGCAAAAATTAAGAGCATATGTCATTTAAAACAACAACAATCCCCACCAGAAATGTCAAAAGATGGAGGCCAAAGGGGTCCTGTTGTAATCCTGGAATTTTTTTTTCTCTTTTTTTAGGTCCCAAATTTTTTATTTAGTTTATCAAAATATAAAAGTACAAAGCAAAATGGGGAGGAGAAAAAGTGGGGAAAGCAGAGGAAGAAAAAGGGGGAACGTGTAGGGAGTAGCATTGAGGGTCTAACCAACCGATCAAATGCCAGTTCTTACCTCGGCTTTGCGAATATTCTCCCTGGTTTCGTCGATCTTCTGCTCCAGCTCCGCTCGGTTCTGTTCGGTCGCCACCGGCCCGTGGCACTCCAGCTCGTCCAGGGTCTGCCGGAAAAGAGGGAGCAGAAAAATATTTAGCATTTGGGAGAGGAAATCGAGCTGTTGATATTGGAAGAGATTCAGAAATTGATCGTTCGCTTCTTAAGCTGGCATTCCTTTTCTCTGGGAGTTCTAGGAGATGGGTGCCGGTCTCTGGGACTCCCCCACCCCACCCTCGCACAAAAGCAAGAAGCCAGGGAGGGGGGGCTGGGCTGGGAGAGGGGGGGGGCAGGCCTACAAGCTTCCAGGGACCCCCCAATGGCTGGAAGGGGATTGTAACTTGGGACTCCTCAGTCAAGGAAGGAAGGAAGGAAGGAAGGAAGGAAGGAAGGAAGGAAGGAAGGAAGGAAGGAAGGGAGGGAGGGAGGGAGGGAGGGAGGGAGGGAGGGAAGGAGGGGAGGAAAGAAGGGAAGAGAGTGTGGAGAAGAGAGGAAGGAGAAGGGAAGGGAGGGAGGTGAGGGGGAAAGGAAGGAAGGAGAGGGCAGGAGAGGAGGAGAAAAGGGAAGGAAGAAGAAAGGAAGAGTGTGGAGAAGGAAGGAAGGAAGGGAGGGAGGGAGGGGAGGAAAGAAGGGAAGAGAGTGTGGAGAAGAGAGGAAGGGGAGGGGAAGGGAGGTGAGGGGGAAAGGAAGGAAGGAGAGGGCAGGAGAGGAGAAGAAAAGGGATGGAAGAAGAAAGGAAGAGTGTGGAGAAGGAAGGAAGGAAGGAAGGAAGGAAGGAAAGAAGGGAAGAGAGTGTGGAGAAGAGAGGAAGGGGAGGGGAAGGGAGGGGAGGGGGAAAGGAAGGAAGGAAGGAGAGGTGAGGAGAAGAAAAGAAGGGAAGGAAGAAAAAAGGAAGAGTGTGGAGAAGGAAGGAAGGAGAGAGGAGGGAAGGAGGGGAAGGAAGAAGGGAAGAGAGTGTGGAGAAGAGAGGAAGGGGGGAAGGAAGGAAGGAGAGGAGAGGACAGAAGAGGAGAGGAGAAGAAAGGAAGGGAAGGAAGGAAGGAAGAAGAAAGGAAGAGTGTGGAGAAGGAAGGAAAGGAAGGGAGGGAGGAAGGAAAGGACCAAAGTCATCTGAGTTTTCTTGGCTCATCAGGGGTTGAATGTGAATCTCTCCGAGGCAAACACTTTCACCTCCGTGTCATGTTGGCTTCTCCACCCCAATTTCTTCAGCCTGGTGCCTTGCATAGAAGCAGGATTCCAAATCCCAGCATCCCCTGCCTGCACAGACTTACCCGCTGGCTGTGGACGATGTTTTTGTGCTCCCGGGCGACGCGAGTCGCCCACTTTCTGGCTTCCTTGTTCAAGCTGTGCTCTTCGGTCGTCCCCGTCTCAGACTCCAGTTGCCGACTCTGAAATACAGACACGGAAAACAAGAAGAGCGTGAAGGGGTGGATTTCTTGGACCAAATCCCTCTGCTCTTTCCAGAGTCACCTGATTTCTTTTTTGAATTATTATTTTCCGGCCCTCTAAACAAAAGCTTTTCCCAGTTTCTTGCTATCTGCAGTTCCGAATAACAAGACAATGTCAAACACAGGAAAAACCTTGTTTGTTCACGACCTTGAGTGGCTGGAAAAGGAGGAGGGGAACAGAGAGAGAAAGGGGGGGAAATGGAAAACTGAACAATTTGTTCTTTTTTGGGGGAAAACAACAGGGAGGGAGGAAGAGAGAGGGAAAGAGAGAGAGAGAGAGAAAGGGAGAGAGAGAGAGAGAAAGAAAGAAAGAAAGAAAGAAAGAAAGAAAGAAAGAAAGAAAGAAAGAAAGAAGGAGGGAGGGAAATATAGAGAGGGAAGAAGAAAAAGAGAGAGAGAAAGGGAGAGAGAGAGAGAGAGAAAGAAAGAAGGAAAGAAAGGAAGGAGAAAGGAAGGAAGGAAGGAAGGAAGAAGGAGGGAGGGAAATACAGGGAGGGAGGAAGAAAAAGAGAGAGAGAAAGGGAGAGAGAGAGAAAGAAAGAAAGAAGGAAAGAAAAAGAGAAAGGAAGGAAGGAAGGAAGAAAGAAGGAGGGAGGGAAATACAGGGAGGGAGGAAGAGAGGGAAAGAGAGAGAGAGAGAGAAAGGGAGAGAGAGAGAGAAAGAAAGAAAGAGAAAGGAAGGAAGGAAGGAAGGAAGGAAGAGGGAAGGAGAGAAATACAAGGAAGGAGGAAGAAAAAGAGAGAGAGATAAAGTAAAAAGAAAGAAAGAGAGAGAGAGAGAGAGAAAGAAAGAAAGAAAGAAAGAAAGAAAGAAAGAAAGAAAGAAAGAAAGAAAGAAAGAAAGGGCAGGGAGAGAGAAAGAAAAGGGCAGGGAGGGAGAAACAGGCGAGGAGGGGAGGAGAGGAAGGAAGGAAAGGTCACGGGAGGGATGGAGGGAGAAAGGAAAAGAAAGAATGAAAATGAGAAAGAAAGAAGAAAGAGAGAGACACAGGAAAGAAGGAAAGAAGGAAGGAAGGAAAGAGGGAGGAAGGGAGATAGAGAGGGAGAAAGAAAGAAAGAAGTGAGAGAGAAAAAGAGAAAGAGAGAAAAAAGAGAGAGAGAAAAGAAAGAAAAAGAAAGGGAGGGAGGGAAGGAAGGAAGGACAGATGAAGGAAGAGAGAGAGAGAGAGAAAAGAAAGAGGGAGGAAAGAAGAGAAGAGAAGAGAAGAGAAGAGAAGAGAAGAGAAGAGAAGAGAAGAGAAGAGAAGAGGGAAGGGCCTGCACGATTAAAGATGGCTTACTTTTCAATCCAACTGAGAGTTCTGTGACACATTACCGAGTCATTTTAGAAGCCGCAGAAGGGATCCCTTCTTGCCACAGGCGAAAAAGATAATCTGGGCAGCATTAACGCTCAGAGATCCAATCTATGCCTTCCGCAGGGCGTGTGCCCCAAAGTCCCCGTTTTACAACCCACAACAGATCGGGTGAACGCCCGAAACAACCCAAAAGGTTTTTTTTTTTGCGGAAATCCTGACATACTTACCAACCCGGTCCATGCATTTATACCCCAAAGAAAAAGTGTGTGTGGGGGGGTTTAGACCCCCCCTCCCGTCCCATCCCCCCACACTCCCACCCCGTCAAGCACATGCGATGGGAGTCTCGGTGTTCAGCTCAGGTCAGACAGCCTGGTTTCTCACATCACGAACTTGGCGGCCATCGAGAAAGGGCCGCGTGATGCGACAGCCACATCTTTGGCACATACGAGCCGACCGAAAGGGGAGCTCTCGAAAGAGACGAGGGAGGGAGGAAGGGAGAGGGAGAGCAGCATTCCAACCCCAAATTCCTGAATATTTCCCAAATAATAATAATAATAATTGTGGAACAACCAAGTGCAGAAAGAAAGCCACACAACAGCAGCAGCGGGTGCCGGGAAATTCAGACAGCGAGTTTTCGCAGGACAAAGGAAGTAGAAAGTCAAACCTCCTGTCTTAATAATTGTTGGCTTCTGTCTTCTTTGTGCCAACAAACTATCTTGCACAGGCAGGTATGAAATATGTCCTAAAACAAAAGAGGAACGTCTCACACCTAAACCCGCTCTCGGGAAGGGTCGAATTCTTCACGGGAAGAGCAGCAGGAGTCTCCAACTGTGGCCCCTTTAAGAGCTGTGGACTTCCCCCCCAAAAGGGGGAATTCTGGGAGTTGAAGTTCCGCAGCTCTTAAAAGTGGCCAACGTTGGGCGCCATATTGCTTTAAAGCATCTACTAGGTAGTCCTCGACTTACAACCACAAAGGAGCCGGAAACATTTCATATTGTTAAGCGAGATATTTGCTCAGCGAGTTTTTGTCCCGTTTGACGACCATTCCTGCCACCGTTGTTAAGCGAATCGGTGCAGTTGATAAGTTAGCCGCCCGGCGGTTAAGAGGAACCTGGCTTGCCCACTGCTGGTCGGAAGGTTGCAAAAGGGGATGGCGTGACCAGGGCCACGGCAATTGTCGTATTTATGAGTCAGCTGGCAAGCGTCCGAATTTTGATCATGTGACCACGGAGATGATACAACGGTTGTTAAGTATGAAAAACGATCACAAATCCCTTTTTTTCCCAGTGCTGTTGTAACTTTGAACGGTCGCTATAAACAAACGGTTGTAAGTCAAGGACTACCTCTACCAAATTGGCAAAGGTGCGGCTGTTTCCAAAAGCCGACAAAATTTCTGGGGGAACCCATCGTATTAATAAACTGGCGAATCGCAGGAATTCCCTGTAGGCAGAAACCCGTAGCTGCGTCTAAATCCAATTTGCTTCAGTGAATTATAAGAGCATGGCATTTCTACTTGTGGATGAAGCAACCCACATTTTAAAAGGAAAATATCTTTATTTTTTAAAAATCATCTGCATGGGCTAACTTCTTGACCTGGATGAGATGGCTTGATTTAACAGAATAAGAGAGTTGGAAGGGACCTTGGAGGTCTTCTAGTCCAACCCCCTCTCGAGTAGGAGACCCTATCCAATCTCTTCTTAAAAACCTCCAGTGTTGAAGCACCCACATCTTCGGGTGGCAAGTTGTTCCATTGACTGATTTTTCTCTCTGTTAGGAATTTTTTTCCTTAACTCTAGTTTGCTTCTCTCTCTCTCTCTCTCCCCGATTAACCCTTCCTTCCGCTCAACAACCACACACTGTCTAAAATTGCGAGATTCGGAAGTGCAAACCGCTTTTCAAACGTTTTGTCTTTTGGCTCAGCTAGTCTTTGGAACTACCATTCCACTGTTGTGCAACAGAAAGTTGCGTCAGCAACATTTCCGAGAGAGGAGAACACTGAACAGATAAGGGAGAGACTGAAATACCCGTGCTAACTATAAATTACATTTTTCCACCGCAAGACTTCCAGCTTGACTTTACACTGTGAACACTGCGGGGTATAAAATAGAATAGAATAGAATAGAATAGAATAGAATAGAATAGAATAGAATGGAATGGAATGGAATGGAATGGAATGGAATGGAATGGAATGGAATAGAATAGAATAGAATAGAATAGAATAGAATAGAATAGAAGTAAAGTAAAGTAAAGTAAAGTAAAGTAATATATATATATATAAAAAAGTAAAGTGCAGTGAAGTAAAATAAAATACAATATATAAAAAAGTGAAGTGAAGTGAAGTAAAAAAAATATATTAAAAAAGTAAAGTGAAGTGAAGTGGTGAAATAAAGTAAAGTAAAGTAAAATTAAATTAAAAAATATATAAAAAAAGTAAAGTGAAGTGAAGTGAAGTAAAATAAAATATATAAAAAAAGTAAAGTGAAGTGAAGTGAAGTAAAATAAAATAAAATATATAAAAAAAGCAAAGTGAAGTGAAGTAAAATAAAATATATAAAAAAAAGTGAAGTGAAGTAAAATAAAATAAAATATATAAAAAAAGTAAAGTGAAGTGAAGTGAAGTGAAGTGAAGTGAAGTGAAATAAAATAAAATAAAATAAAATAAAATAAAATAAAATAAAATAAAATAAAATAAAATATATAAATGAATGAGCTTTGGTGGCACAGCGGACTAAAGTGCTGTTATGTAGCACTTAGCTGCCAGCTGCTTGCAATTACTGCGAGTTCAAATCTCACCAGGCTCAAGGTTGACTCAGCCTTCCATCCTTCCGAGGGAGGTAAAATGAGGACCCGGATTGTGGGGGCAATAAGCTGACTTGTATAAAAAAGAACACCGCTTAGGGGGGGCCGAAAGCCCTAATAATTAAGCAGGTATATAGAAAAAGTATGAAGGCTATTGCTTAATGCATTGTAAGCCGTCCTGAGTCTCTGGAGAAGGGCGGCATATAAATCGAAATAATAATAATAATGATAATGATAATGATAATAATAATAATAATAATAATAATAATAATAATAATAATAATAGGACACCTTAACAGTTAACTTAGGTCCTTGGTTAGGACTCGAGCTGCTGAGCTATTAACCAGCCTCAAAGGCTGTGAATCTCACCAAAGATTAACCAATAATAATAATAATAATAATAATAATAATAATAATAATAATAATAATAATAATAATAAAAAGTAAAGTGAAGTGAAGTGAAGTGAAGTGGTGAAATAAAGTAAAGTAAAATAAAATAAAATATATAAAAAAGTAAAGTAAAGTAAAGTAAAGTAAAGTAAAGTATATAAAAAAAGTGAAGTGAAGTGAAGTGAAGTAAAATAACCTACAGTCTTGCAGAAGCTAAACCGAACACTCACACCGATGGGTGTGTAACAGGCCGTTTTGTGGGACATCCGACACCCGAAAGAAGGGGATTGGTAAACAGTGCAAGAGATTTCTTCAAAGGTTAGTGGAATGGGCACTGATTTGCAGAGGTGTAAAGATTAACCAAACAGATGTTGGTTTATTACTGAATAGGAAGCCGATGTTGGGTTAATACAACACGGAGTGTTTTCCTAACATTGCAGAAGCAGCTGTTGGCCGGCCGGCCGGCCCTTAACCAGGTTGGAGAGTTCAAACAAGCAAAAAAAAAATACCTGCAAAGAGAAATGGGACAGGTGGAGAATGAGGTGCTACAAGCTACAGTTTTCCAATTTGTGTTTCTTAATGTCCTAGCTCAGGGGCATTTAGTAACTTTAAGGTACGAGGACGTCAATGTTTGGTCTAGTGGTTAAAGTGGTAGCCTAGAAACCAGGAGACGGTGAGTTCTAGTGCCACCTTAGGCATGAAAACCAGCTGGGTACTTTGGGCCAATCACTGGGAGATGGTGAGTTATAGTTCCGCCATAGGCATGAAAGCTAGTTGGGTACTTTGGGCCAATCACTGGGAGATGGTGAGTTATAGTCCTGCCTTAGGTAGGAAAGCCAACTGAGTACTTTGGGCCAATCACTGGGAGATGGTGAGTTCTAGTGCCACCTTAGGCATGAAAACCAGCTGGGTACTTTGGGCCAATCACTGGGAGATGGTGAGTTATAGTCCTGCCTTAGGTAGGAAAGCCAACTGAGTACTTTGGGCCAATCACTGGGAGATGGTGAGTTATAGTCCCGCCATAGGCACGAAAGCTAGTTGGGTACTTTGGGCCAATCACTGGGAGATGGTGAGTTATAGTCCTGCCTTAGGTAGGAAAGTCAATAAAATTAGTACAGAAAAGTTCTGGAATTTATGCTGGCTGGGAAATTCTGGCAGCTGAACTCCACATGTCTTCAACTTGCCAAGTTTGAAAAAATCCTGATTTTTAGCATCTCCAGATTCTGCTCGCCAACATATTAGACAGAGGGACAAAATGTCAGGCCAAATAAAAACTTGTAAACAGGATTCAGCCTTGGGAGAATTATTCACAAGAAAATGGCGTTTCTCACCTACCTTCCCAGAAATACAAAATCTGAGACAGAAACTCTACACAGGGAAACAGCAGCTGAACCCGTGGGTTTTTTTTTTTATTTAAAAAAATAAATTGTAGAAAATCCTGAACAGAAACAAGCATTTATGGCTTGCCAAATATCAGGCCATTAAAAGAAAACTTCTATCCATTGGCTGGGAAAGAAATGAAGTGGGGTTACTGTACAGTTTGGTGACACCCATCCACGTTGCTGATCCAAATGTAGATATATGGGGAGGGTACGAGTTATTTATAATTCGTAAAAACCCTGCCACTCAAAAGGGTACTGTTGAATTTATTGCCTGCGTGGTCTTCTCACTCTGAATCTCAGTTTGTTTGTTTTTTTAAAAAAAGGAATTCTTTAGTGTTTTTTAAAAAAGCTTCTGGAACTTGCTGAATTTTTCGGAAGGAAGGAAGGGAGGAAGGAAGGAATTAATACTCCATCTACCCCAGAAAAGAAAGAAAGGAATTCTCCCACCTACCCCAGAAAGAAGAAAAGAAAGAAGAAAGAAGGAAAGAAAAAGAGAGAGAGAGAGAAAGAGAGAGAGAGAGAGGAGGGAGGGAGGAATTCTCCCAATGAAAGAAAGAAAGAAAGAAAGAAAGAAAGAAAGAAAGAAATTCTCCCATCTACCCCAGAAAGAAGGAAAGGAAAGAAAGAGAAAGAGAGAAAAAGAAAGAAAGAAAGAAAGAAATTCTCCCATATACCCCAGAAAGAAGAAAGAAATAAGAAAGAAGGAAAGAAAAAGAGCGAGAGAGAAAGAGAGAGTGAGAGGAGGGAGGAATTCTCCCAACAAAAGAAAGAAAGAAAGAAAGAAAGAAAGAAAAAGAAAGAAAGAAAG
>NW_026844088.1:2613712-2663712 GCF_029531705.1 Pantherophis guttatus | reverse complement strand
GATGTCACCCCTCCATCTTGTTCGGGGTCTCTTTCGTGGGGGCTTTTGATCCAGTGGGATCCGTTCTAGGACTGCCTTGCTCCACCTGCCTTGGTCAGGGACCGGCCGGTTTTCACTGCAAATTCTTTTATTCTCTTGATGGCACCGTATTCGTTTGTTCTCTAATAATCCACGTGCGGGTCTTCCTATCTTGTCTTGGAGATGCCCAGCGTGCATCTTCCCTTTATAGAAGACGCCTTTATATATCTTCTAGCGAAAGAATGAGTCACCAGTTCCCGCCTGATTTGAAATGAATCACAGTGCAGAGAAGAGCAACGAAGATGATGAGGGGACTGGAGGCTAAAACATACCAAGAACGGTTGCTGGAATTGGGTAATAAAGGTAAAGGTTCTCCTCGCACATAGCTGCTAGTTGTTCCCGACTCTAGGGGGCGGTGCTCATCTCCGTTTCAAAGCCGAGGAGCCAGCGCTGTCCGAAGATGTCTCCGTGGTCATGTGGCCAGCATGACTCAACGCCAAAGGCGCACGGAACGCTCTTACCTTCCCACCAAAGGTGGTCCCTATTTCTCTACTTGCATTTTTTTAACCTGCTTTCGAACTGCTAGGTTGGCAGAAGCTGGGACAAGGAACGGGAACTCACCCCATTATGCGGCACCAGGGATTCGAACCGCTGAACTGCCGACCTTTCGATTGACAAGCTCAGCGTCTTAGCCCCTGAGCAACCGTGTCCCTATTGGAATTGGGGATGTCTAGTTTGATGAAAAGAAGGACCAGGGGAGACTTGATAGCAGTCTTCCAATATTTGAGGGGATGCCCCAAAGAAGAAGGGGTCAGCTTATTTTTCAAAGCACCTGAAGAAGGCAGGAGAAGAAGCAACGGATGGAAACGCATCAAGGAGAGAAGCAACTTAGAACTAAGGAGAAATTTCCTGACAGTGAGAACAATTAATCAATGGAACTACTTGCCATCAGAAGTTGTAAATGTTCCAACACTGGAAGTTTTTAAGAAGAGGTTGGACAACCATTTGTCTGAAGTGGTATAGAGCAGGGGCCTCAAACCTTGGCAACTTTAAGACTTGTGGACTTCACAAGCTGGCTGAGGAATTCTGGGAGTTGAAGTCCACAAGTCTTAAAGCTGCCAAGGTTGGAGACCTCTGGTATAGGGTTTCCTGCCTAAGCAGCAGGGGGTTGGACTAGAAGACCTCCAAGGTCCCTTCCAGCTCTATTCTGAACTGAATTGAACTGGGTATATCTAGTCTGGTGAAAACTAAGACCAGGGGTGAGATGATAGCAGTCTTCCAATATCTAAGGAGCTTCCACAAAGAAGAGGGGGTCAACCTGTTCTCCAAAGCACCTGAAGGCAGGACAAGAAGCAGTGGATGGAAACTAATTGAGGAGAGAACCAATCCAGAACTAGGGAGAAACTTCTCGACAGAACAACAATTAACCACTGGAACTGCTTGCCACCAGAAGTTGTGAATGGTCCAGCACTGGAGGTCCCCAAACTTGGCAGCTTTAAGACTTGTGGACTTCAACTCCCAGAATTCCCCAGCCAGCCATGAATGATAGAGTTGGAAGAGACCAGAAGGGTCATCTAAGTCAGGGGTCTCCAACCTTGGCAACTTTAAGCCTGGAGGACTTCAACTCCCAGAATTCCCCAGCCAGCCATGAATGATAGAGTTGGAAGAGACCAGAAGGGTCATCTAAGTCAGGGGTCTCCAACCTTGGCAACTTTAAGCCTGGAGGACTTCAACTCCCAGAATTCCCCAGCCAGCCATGAATAATAGAGTTGGAAGAGACCAGAAGGGTCATCTAAGTCAGGGGTCTCCAACCTTGGCAACTTTAAGCCGGGCGGACTTCAACTCCCAGAATTCCCCAGCCAGCCATGAATGATAGAGTTGGAAGAGACCAGAAGGGTCATCTAAGTCAGGGGTCTCCAAACTTGGCAACTTTAAGCCTGGAGGACTTCAACTCCCAGAATTCCCCAGCCAGCCATGAATAATAGAGTTGGAAGAGACCAAAAGGGTCATCTAAGTTAGGCGTCTCCAACCTTGGCAACTTTAAGACGGGCGGACTTCAACTCCCAGAATTCCCCAGCCAGCCATGAATGATAGAGTTGGAAGAGACCAGAAGGGTCATCTAAGTCAGGGGTCTCCAACCTTGGCCACTTTTAAGCCTGGAGAATTCTGGGAGTTGAAGTCCACAAGTCTGAAAGCTGCCAAGTTTGAAGACCTTTGCTCTACAATTTCAACGTTAGGCTACCTTCTGCGGAGTGGACAAGGTTGAGTTACTTTTTTTTTTTTTTAAAGCGCCTTCCACTCAACTCCCATCTCCAATCTACAGACGGTCATTTAATACCATTTAGTAGGCGGAAAAAAATGGACCAAAACAGGAAAGGACAAATGTTCGAAAATGTTTGTGCAAGCTCTTTGGGACGTTGATCTTGCCAACATCTATGGTGGTTGATGGCTGTTTTTTTTTTTTTCTCACAGGATCACATGCTGCTTAAGGAAGGGGCCACCGTCTCCGATCAGGAAACACAAAAAAACGCAAGCCAATTTCCTCTCGTTCCCGGCCTTTGCAAATTATGCTTATCTTTGCATTAGCGGGCATAATAATAATAATAAATGTTCTGTAGCTTGCAATTATTTTTGCAGAGTGGGGTGTGGGGGGGGGGGGTCTTCTGACTCCAAGCACATCCTTCCTGAATTAGCTTTGTGTCTTCGTGATGAGACTCACTAAGGGTAGGAGATCCTTTTTGGGGTGAAATTTTTGCAAAATTGTTTCTGCTGGGCTAGGCCGATAGCGCCCTCAGCCCCTGCATTGAATTTTTTGAAGATGGGTTTATTTTTATCCCGTCTTTATTACTTCATAAGCAACTTAAGGTGGCAATCATATGTAATAGCCCTTCCCTTTTCTCCACCACAACCCTGTGAGGTAGGTTGGGCTTTTATCCCTAAGGAGGGACTAGAACTCACCGTCTCCTAGTGATTGGCCCAAAGTCACCCAGTCAGCTTTCGTACGTAAGGCAGAACTAGAACTCACCATCGCCTGGTGATTGGCCCAATGTCACCCAGCCAGCTTTCATGCCTAAGGCAGGACTAGAACTCACCGTCTCCCAGTGATTGGCCCAAAGTCACCCAGCCAGTTTTTATGCCTAAGGCAGGACTAGAACTCATCGTCTCCTGGTGATTGGCCATCCAGTCAGCTTTCGTACCTAAGGCGGGACTAGAACTCACCGTCTCCTGGTGATTGGCCCAGAGTCACTCAGCTGGCTTTCATATCTAAGGCAAGACTAGAACTCACCGTCTCCTAGTGTTTGGCCCGAAGTCACCCAGTCAGCTTTCATACGTAAGGCAGAACTAGAACTCAGCATCGCCTGGTGATTGGCCCAATGTCACCCAGCCAGCTTTCATGCCTAAGGCAGGACTAGAACTCATCGTATCCCGGTGATTGGCCCAAAGTCACCCAGTCAGCTTTTACGTTTTAAGGCAGGACTAGAACTCACCGTCTCCTGGTGATTGGCCCAGTTAGCCAGTCAGCTTTCATGCCTGAGGCTGGACTAGAACTCGCCATCTCCTGGTGAGTGGCCCACAGCCGCCCAGTCAGCTTTCGAGCATAAGGCGGAACTAGAATTCACCATCTCCAGGTTTCTACCCTAGTGTCTTAACCATTAGACCAAACTGATGATAATCAAACATTTAACTGATGATAGTCGAACATGAAGCTGTAAAATCTGTTTCTTAGGTTCTCATCTTGGAAAGCCAAATAAATCACTGAGCACAGAAAAAAAAATAATCAGAATTTCCCAGATCAAGAACCACAAATTGTGGACCTTTGGGCCTGAAACTCTGCACGCTAGTGAGGCGTATTAAAAATGCCTAGGAAGAAGTATTTGATGTTAACATTAATTATTGCTTCAATTGCAATGAAGGAGGACATTTTTTTTCCCCCTGTAGAAAAAATAAGTTTTGATTTCAAGTGAGGTCAGCAAGGTTATGCAGTAAACAGATGATGATCCCAAGCCGGCACGACGCCCAATGAAAATAATCATGCAATATTCCATGGAAAAGCGAGCAAGCAACTTCCATATAATGAAATGAAAATGACGGTGGCCAAATGCATAACAGTTCTCCGTTCCTACTTCCTAGAAATCACATTATTAATGTGCCCGGGAAAAAAAAAGACAGCACAGCCTATTTCTCATTCTGCAGACTTCTCCAGAAAAAGACTTCACGGAAGGAAATGAAATATTAAGAGAGAGAAACGTGGGACTTCCAAACAGAAGATCCTCAACTTACGGCCACGGTTGAAACCCAAAAATTTCCATCGCTAGGCAAGGGCGGTGGTTGAAGTGATTTTAAAAGCCTGATTTTACGACCGGGTTGGCCAGGGTTGTTAAGCTAACGGCTGCCGTTGTTAAGCGAAGCACGTGGTCGTTAAGCAAATCCATCTTCTCCCACTGAAGGTCGCAAAAGGGGGGAATCACGTGACCCTTGGCCAGTTGCCAAGCGCCTGAATTTTTGGATCGTGTGGCCGCGAGGAATGCTGTGACGGTCGTAAGGGTGAGGACCGACCCTAAATCACTGTTTTCAGTGTCGTTTTGAAAAGTCGCTAAGCAAAGGGCCGTAAGCGAGGACTGCTTGGATGAGTCCTCCGCCGGTCTCGTTTTGCGTTAATAATGTTAGTCGTCGTTTGGTCCACCTGACGTTTAAGCAAGGAAATCGAGTCCTTGCAATGTCTGAAAGCGAGTCCTGGCTGCGAAAGTTGATCCCAACTCCTGATAGGTCCGTATTGATTTCAGGACCTCTTAAATTTCCTTTCTTTTGTATTTCCTAGGCCGGGTTTTTGCAACCTTGTGGGCCACCTTAAGAGGTGCGAACTTCCAACTCCCAGAATTCCCTAGCTAGCATTTGTTAGCTGGGGGATTCTGGGACTTCTGGGATGTCCACATCTCTTAAAGTTGCCAAGGTTGAAGAATATCCAAATATCTCGTGCCAAATCCCAGCGTTTCACTTGGACTCCGAAGAGGCAAGGGAGTTTTTGCAGGCCCTTTTATCTGAAGAGGTTTAGAAGGACGGACCAATGAGAAAATTCACATTTTATCTAGTCCATGGGCTGGATCCATCACACGTTTAGCCCAGCTGTTTTTCAATATTTGGTAGGAGGCTGTTTTGTTTCCATATTTTACTTCTGCCTTTCTTAAATGTCCTCCTTCTCCTCCTCTTCCTCCTTCTCCACCCCTTCCTCCTCCACTCCGCAAACCCCATTCCCTTCAAGCACTGATGATGTTACCTAGTTGGGTAATGAAACGTCTGCAAGAAAAGCACCAAGCTCAGAGAGCAACAAGGACCCTTCTTCCTCCTCCTCCTCTCCACAAACCTCACTCCCTTCAAACACTGATGATGTTACCTAGTTTGGTTATGAAATGCCTGCAGGAAAACAACCAAGCTCAGAGAGTACCAAGGAGCCCACAGCCCTATCCTGTCCTCCTCTTCCTCCTCCTTTTCCTCTTCCTCCTCTCTGCAAACCTCACTCCCTTCAAACACTGATGATGTTCCCTAGTTGGGTAAAGAAATGTCTGCAGGAAAACAACCAAGCTCAGAGAGTACCAAGGAGCCCACAGCCCTATCCTGTCCTCCTCTTCCTCCTCCTTTTCCTCTTCCTCCTCTCTGCAAACCTCACTCCCTTCAAACACTGATGATGTTACCTAGTTTGGTTATGAAATGCCTGCAGGAAAACAACCAAGCTCAGAGAGTACCAAGGAGCCCACAGCCCTATCCTGTCCTCCTCTTCCTCCTCCTTTTCCTCTTCCTCCTCTCTGCAAACCCCACTCCCTTCTAACACTGATGATGTTCCCTAGTTGGGTAGTGAAATGCCTGCAGGAAAACAACCAAGCTCAGAGAGCAAAAAGGACCCCACGGTCCTCCTCCTTCTCCATCACCAATCATCATCCTCTTCCTCTTCCTCCTCCTCTTCCTTTTCCTCTTCCTCCTCTCTGCAAACCCCACTCCCTGGTAACACTGATGATATTCCCTAGTTGGGTAAAGAAATGTCTGCAGGAAAACAACCAAGCTCAGAGAGTACCAAGGAGCCCACAGCCCTATCCTGTCCTCCTCTTCCTCCTCCTTTTCCTCTTCCTCCTCTCTGCAAACCCCACTCCCTTCTAACACTGATGATGTTCCCTAGTTGGGTAAAGAAATGTCTGCAGGAAAACAACCAAGCTCAGAGAGTACCAAGGACCCCTTAATACTCCTCCTCCCTTCAAACATTGATGATATTCCCTAGTTGGGTAAAGAAATGTCTGCAGGAAAACAACCAAGCTCAGAGAGCAAAAAGGACCCCACAGTCCTCCTCCTTCTCCATCATCAATCGTCTTCCTCTTCCTCCTCCTCTTCCTCCTTCTCCACCCCTTCCTCCTCTCTGCAAACCCCACTCCCTTCTAACACTGATGATGTTCCCTAGTTGGGTAATGAAATGTCTGCAGGAAAACAACCAAGCTCAGAGAGTACAAAGGACCCCTTAATACTCCTCCTCCCTTCAAACATTGATGATATTCCCTAGTTGGGTAATGAAATGCCTGCAGGAAAACAACCAAGTTCAGAGAGCAAAAAGGACCCCACAGTCCTCCTCCTTCTCCATCATCAATCGTCTTCCTCTTCCTCCTCCTCTTCCTCCTTCTCCACCCCTTCCTCCTCTCTGCAAACCCCACTCCCTTCTAACACTGATGATGTTCCCTAGTTGGGTAGTGAAATGTCTGCAGGGAAGCAACCAAGCTCAGAGAGCAAAAAGGACCCCACGGTCCTCCTCCTTCTCCTTCTCCTTCTCCATCACCAATCATCGTCCTCTTCCTCTTCCTCCTCCCTGCAAATCCCACTCCCTTCTAACACTGGTGATGTTCCCTAGTTGGGTCATGAAACATCTGCAAGAAAAACACCAAGCTCAGAAAGTAACAAGGACCTCAACAGTCTTCCTTCTCCTTCTCCATCACCAGTCCTCTTCCTCTTCCTCCTCTTCTCCCCACCCCCTACGAAAACCTCTGGCATCTTCGGGGTCTCAAGTGAAATGCTGAGATGTTTGGCGAGGACATTTGCGCAGGAAAGCAATCGAGCTCGTAGAGCAGCAAGCAAGAAATAAATAAATGGATTTTCTTTTTTTTTTCTTCCCCCAATTAATGCCGCGGAGCTTTGTTGGCAGTGGGAAGGAGAGCGCTGCAACCTGCGATGCATTTGTGGGTCCACTCGGGGCACGCATGGAAGCCAGTCGCGTCATGCATGACAAAGGAACCACGGAAGCACGGGTTAACGGATGAGATGGCGCCATATACCTCCACTAAGGTCACTCTGAGGGCACTGACAAGTGAGGGCTCAATATCCACCAGCTGAACGGCACTAAAACTCTGAATGTCAAAAGTGGCACAAGGACAACACGCACACACATACACACAGAGACACAAACACACACACACAACACGGTTAGAACTGCAAGGCAAACAACAGGTCAATACGGTTAGTCAAAGCATATGCAACCCCGTGGACTTTTCATAGAGACTCTCAGCCTTGGCGTAAACCGTTTGCAGGAGAGGTCAGAGCAGAGGTCTTCAAACTTGGCTGCTTTAAGACTTGTGGACTTCAACTCCCAGAATTCTCCAGCCAGCGTAGCTTTAAGCCTTGTGGACTTCAACTCCCAGAATTCTCCAGCCAGCAGAGCTTTAAGCCTTGTGGACTTCAACTCCCAGAATTCTCCAGCCAGCGTAGCTTTAAGCCTTGTGGACTTCAACTCCCAGAATTCTCCAGCCAGCGTAGCTTTAAGACTTGTGGACTTCAACTCCCAGAATTCTCCAGCCAGCAGAGCTTTAAGACTTGTGGACTTCAACTCCCAGAATTCTCCAGCCAGCGTAGCTTTAAGCCTTGTGGACTTCAACTCCCAGAATTCTCCAGCCAGCGTAGCTTTAAGACTTGTGGACTTCAACTCCCAGAATTCTCCAGCCAGCAGAGCTTTAAGACTTGTGGACTTCAACTCCCAGAATTCTCCAGCCAGCAGAGCTTTAAGACTTGTGGACTTCAACTCCCAGAATTCTCCAGCCTGCATAGCTTTAAGCCTTGTGGACTTCAGCTCCCAGAATTCTCCAGCCAGCATAGCTTGAAGCCTTGTGGACTTCAGCTCCCAGAATTCTCCAGCCAGCATAGCTTGAAGCCTTGTGGACTTCAACCCCCAGAATTCTCCAGCCAGCATAGCTTGAAGCCTTGTGGACTTCAGCTCCCAGAATTCTCCAGCTGGCTGGAGCTCCCAGAGAATTCTGGGAGTTGAAGTCCACAAGTCTTAAAGTGGCCAAGTTTGAAGACCTCTGCTCTACAATTTCAATGTTACACTACCTTTTGTGGAGTGGATAAAGTTAAATTACTCTTTTTTTAAAAAAAAGCGCCTTCCACTCAACTCCCATCTCCAATCTACAGACGGTTTTTAAATACCATTTAGTAGGCAGAATATTTCTGAATAGGCTGTAGCACAGGGCTTGGAGACCCCCGAGTTAAACCCCTGGGCCTTCTCTTCCGGAAGGGAAAGTCCAAACTATACTACAGGTATAATCCTCGACTTACATCCTTGAGCTCAAAGTTTCCCACTGCTGAGCGAGACGGTTGTTAAGTGAGTTTTGCACCCATCGTTACGATTAAGATGGAGGTTATTTCTTGCCACAGTTGTTAAGCGAATCAGCATAGTTATTAATACAGTCTGCTAAGTGAATTTGGCTTCCCCAACTTGTAGGAAGGTCGTAGAAGGGGATCGATCACCTGACCCTGGGACAGAGCAATGGTCGTAAGTATGAGTCGGTTGCCAAGGGTCCAAATTTTGATCACATGACAATGGTCGTAAGTGTGTGTGTGTGGGGGAAAGGGTCATAAGTCACTTTTTTTCAGCGCTGTCGTAACTTTGAATGGGCGCCCAGCGGGTGGTTGTAAGCGGAGGACTACAGGTAGTCCTCGACTTACGTCCACAATTGAGCCCAACATTTCTGTTGCTAAGTGAGACAGTTGTTAACCGAGCTTTGTCCCATTTTACAACCTTTACTGCCACACTTGTTAAATGAATCACTGCAGTGGTTAACTTAGTGACCACTGTTGTTAAGTGAATCCGGCTTCCCCGTTGACTTGGCTTGTCGGAAGGTCGTAAAAGTGGATCACGTGGCCCCCGGATTCGGCAACCGTCATAAATACGAACCAGTTGCCAAGTCTCCAAATTTTGATCAGGTGACCGTGGGGAATGCTGCGACGGTCGTTAAGTGTGAAACACAGTCCTAAGTCACTTTTTTCAGTGCCGTGGTAACTTTGAATGGCCACTAAATGAGCTGTTGTAAGTCGAGGACTATCTGTATCTGAATTTCAAGGGCATATTTGGAGTTTGTAGGGAGGCCACCCGTGTTTCATCTGACTTTCCTCAAACGCAGCACTGAATCAAGGCCCACCCGTTCCCCCGTTTTCTCTTTGGGCTAAGGACAGTTTTGCAAAAGCTTTAAAACTTATTTTATTTATTTATTTATTCATTTATTTATTGAATTTATTTGCCACCCATCTCGTCACAAAATGACTCTGGGCGGCTTCCAGCATCATTTTTTCCTTTAAATCAGTGCTTTCTATCTCTTAGAAATAAAACTAAATGAGAAAAATAAAACAAAACCCAGAAAAATGACTAATTTCTTTCTTTTTTTTTTTTTAGCCATCTGGGGACACCCATCCAGCCGGAGATGCATGAGCTTGCAAATATTTCGAGACGTAAATCTTTTAAATATAAATTGGAGTTAATTCTTTGAAACAAAGCAGATAATCACTTTTTTTTTTACAGCTAATTAGTTTTTAGCCCATCTTTGGTTGTAAATCGTGCTCAACATAAACAATTGCTGAAGTTCTGCAGAGATTCTCGAAGGAGCAACAGGCTGGAAATTTAACACACATGCACACGTTCCTTTAAACTAATCAGAGGAATGATTTCTCTGATCATCCTCTGAATAATCGGATTAATTTGACGGGCTAAGGAAAAGATCTCAACCCCGTACCATCCGGTCGCCTTAGTTCTAGCTTTTTCTCAGCTTTTTAAAATGTGAATTATTTTTGTGTGTATCTTTTTAAGCTGCCCAGAATCGCTTTATAAGTCAGAGGGGCAGCATAGAAATTTAACAAGTGAATAAATAAAAGGGCTGCTTTGATAGGAAAGAATATTACCGGTTATAAAACTGAATTAAACAAAATCGGTTTCTTTCTTTTCCAATAGGGTGGCACAAGAAGGCTAACCAGCTAAAATAAAATCAGAGAAAAAGAGCTAAAATGATCCCCCTTTCAGATCAAAAGGCCCACTTAAAGAGGGGCCTGTTAATTTAGATTTCTGCAAATGGGTGGAGGGGTTAAAGGAGAAGTGTAGTAACGCACCCCATTTCTTTGGGGAGTATTTCTCAACTTTCGCAACTTTAAGAGGGGTGGGACTTCAACTCCCAGAATTCCTGAGCCAGGATGAGGAACTATGGCCCTTTCATGACTCGTGGACTTCAATTCCCAGAATCCCTCAGCCAGGATGGGGAATTATGGCCCTTTCATGACTTGTGGACTTCAACTCCCAGAATCCCTCAGCCAGGATGGGGAACTATGGCCCTTTCATGACTCGTGGACTTCAACGCCCAGAATCCCTCAGCCAGGATGGGGAACTATGGCCCTTTCATGACTCGTGGACTTCAACTCCCAGAATCCATCAGCCAGGATGGAGAATTATGGCCCTTTCATGACTCGTGGACTTCAACGCCCAGAATCTCTCAGCCAGGATGGGGAATTATGGCCCTTTCATGACTCGTGGACTTCCAACTCCCAGAATCCCTCAGCCAGGATGGAGAATTATGGCCCTTTCATGACTCGTGGACTTCAACGCCCAGAATCCCTCAGCCAGGATGGGGAATTATAGCCCTTTCATGACTCCTGGACTTCAACTCCCAGAATCCCTCAGCCAGCAAGGGGGATTAAATTAGAGGAAGTGAAAAGCAGCAGGTGAGTTTCTGGTTTTGTAAATTTTTTTTCCCTCCCGGGGAATTCATGCAAAAAGTCTGCCTCCCTTCATTGTGTGTGTGGGGGTTTTTTGGGGGTCTTGTTCTCCTTGCAGCATGGAAGGAGCCCTCGAAAAGCGTGTACACAAACACACACGCACACACAAAAGGAAGCCAAGGCAGTGTGGTTAAAAGGGTGCTTACGGTGTCGCTGTCGCACGGCTGAAACTGGAAGGACTGCGGCTTGTGAAAGACCGAGTTTTCTTGCAAGAAGAGCTGAAAATTGTAATCTCGCACTACCTGAAAACAGAAAAAGTACCTGTGTTTACAGCTGGGTCAGAAATCGTAAAGGACCAATACAGGTAAGCCTTCGACTTACAACGGTTCGTTTAGTGACTGTTCCAAGTTACGACGGCACTGAAAAATGTGACTGATGGCCGTTTTTCACACTTACGACTGTTGCAGCACATGGCTGTGATCAAAATTCAGGCGCTTGGCAACTGACTCGTATTTATGACGGTTGCAGGGTCCCGGGGGGGGGGTGTCACATGATCCCCTTTTGCGACCTTCCGACAAGCAAAATTGATGGGGAAACCAGATTCGCTTAACAACCGTCTTACAAACTTAAATAACTGCCGTGATTCCGTTAACAACTGCAGCAGGAGGGGTCGTAAAATGGGGCAAAATTCACTTGTCTCGCTTAGCAATGGAAATTTTGGACTCCATTGTGGTTGTAAGTCAGAATGGTGCGGTGGCATAGAGGTGGAGCTCTGGCCTCACAATCAGGAGGCTGTGAGTTTGATCCTAGGTAGAGGCAGATATTTCCTTCTCTGGGCACGATGAGATTTTATCTGCTGAATATAATTCCTCATTGGCGACAGGAAAGGCATCCGGCCAGTAAACACTCTGCTAGCTCCATTCAGCTGCCCAGACTCCACCCGCAAGGGATTATGGGGTCATTAAAAGGAGATGATTGTGGTCGTAAGTCGAGGGACATCCTGTACAGGGAGTCCTTGACTTGCGAACACCATTGGGACTGCAGCTCCCGTTGCTAAGCAGGGTGGTTGTTAAGCGAGACATTTCCAATTTTATGATCATTTTCGCAGACGTCGTTAAGAGAGTCACACAGTCGTTAAAACAAACCTGCCTTCCCCACTGACTTTGCAGATCAGAAATGGAGATCACGTGATTCCCCAGGATGCTGCCCCCATCATAAATACACGCCAAGTGCCTGGATTTTGATCATGTGACTGCGGGAACGATGCAACGGTCGTAAACGCGAGGATCGATTGCACGCCACCTTTTTTTTTTCCAGCCCTGCTGCGAATTCGGATGGTTACTAAACGAACGGTCGTAAATGGAGGACTTACCCGCTGTGCTGAAATGATTAAAACAACACATTTCTACAATTGCGCTGCATGTAACAATGGACAGATTCGTCGTTCTTAAAATAAAAAGGCGATCCAGAAAAAAATTCCTATTTATTTATTTATTTTTTATTCTAAAAAATTCCTAGCCAGCCAACTGCTCAATTGCAGGAAATAATTATGGCACCTTTTTTTAAAAAATACGTGTGCGTGGGTTTTTTTTAATGCCGGTATCGGGGTTTTAATCCCTCTAAAAACAGATTATAGACTAGGGATGGCTAACCTTTTTGCCGTCGTGTGCCAAAAGCAGGGGGAGCCCAGGGGCGGGGGGGGGGGTTCGCGCATGTACCCACACCCATAATTCAATGCGCCCGCCCCCCACGCATATGCGCACGACCCCACGCGCTCCCCCCGCTTTTGGCACGCGATGGCACAGTGGGTAGGCCCATTTTTCACCCTTCCCAGGCTCTAGAGCAGTGTTTCTCAACCTTGGAAGCTTGAAGATGGGTGGACTTCAACTCCCAGAATCCCCCAGCCAGCGCTGCTGGCTGGGGGATTCTGGGAGTTGAAGTCCACCCATCTTCAAGCTTCCAAGGTTGAGAAACACTGCCCTAGAGGCTTTCTTGGAGCCTGGGGAGGGTGAAAAACAGGCTGCCCCACCCGCCTTGAGGCCCTCCGGAGGCCGGAAACAGCCTGTTTCCCGACTTCTGGTGGGCCCGGAAGGCCCGAAAATCAGCTGGCCGGCGCGTGCATGCGTGCCCATCGACATGGCTCCGCGTGCCACCTGTGGCAGGCATGTCATAAATTCACCATCACGGCTACAGATTCTCCTTATGGAACTCATCTTTATAATTGTCACAACTGTCATGAAAAAGAACATTCCGCCTCAGGTTAAAATGAAATAACAGGAAAATAAAAGCCGCACAGAAATTAAGGCAGGTTTTTCCCACACAATGGGTTATCCAAACATCTGAAAAGAGGCAGGAAGGGGGGGATTAACCCTCAAAATTGTCCACCTCAATAGCAAATCATTTTAAGGTGAAGAAAATGGATTGTTTTTTAACATTTAGGGAATCCAGTAGCGGGTTATAATCTACTCCCGTGATGGCCAACCGATAGCACGTGTGTCACAAGTGGCACGTGTGACATATTGGTGGGCACATGGGCTCAGCTCTGGCACACATGCATGCGTTGGCCAGCTGATTTTTGGGCCTTCTGGGCCACCTGGAAGTCGGCAAACAGGCCGTTTCCGGGCCGCAGAGTGCCTCGGCCGTTTTCGCCCTCCCCAGGCTCCTAGAAAGGCTCTGGAGCCTGGGGAGGGTGAAAAACGGGCCTACTGGGCCCACCGTGCCATCGCGTGCCGAAAGCGAGAGAAGCGCACATATGAGCATGGAATTATGGGTGTGGGGACCCCCCACGCAACCCCCATTTTTGACATGTGATGGCAAAAAGGTTAGCCATCACTGATCTACTCACTCTTCTGCCAAAGAGCTTCCTTTTTCCAAATTAATTTGAATTTCCAAAAAATTGTGTCTAATCCAATTCTATCCTTTTTTTTTAAATAACGAACCGACGGAAAGTACTTCACAGATAACACTCCAAGCGCAATAACATCCAATTCCAAACACGAAAAGCAATAGAACAAGTAATACATATTGGTGGGATAATAAAAACATTAAAACGATCTTTATAGCTTAAGATGCTGTATATTTGGTTTTCATTCTACACACGAGCGACTGGATTGGAATGGATGGAACGCGCACCCATCCTTGTCAATTTTGGTCTGTCACTCTGTGGAACAGCAATATGGGTAGCCCTCAATTTATGACCACAATTCAGCCCAACATTTCTGTCGCTAAGCGAGACAGTTGTTAACGGAGCTTTGTCCCGTTTTACGACCTTTCTTGCCACCGTTGTTAAGTGAATCAGTGCAATTGATAAATGAGTAACCCGGTTGTTAAGTGAATCTGGCTTCCCCGTTGACTTTGCTTGGTGGAAGATCGCAAAAGGGGATCATGTGACCCCGGGACGCTGCAACCGTCATAAATATGAACCCAGTTGCCAAGTGATTGAATTTTGTTTACGGTGATTGTGGGGATGTTGCAACAGTCGTAAGTGTGAAAAACTAAATGTAACAAATATGATCAAAAATGCTTTATTTGTATTAAATTGTATGACATGCAGAATATGGCGATTCACATAAAAATAACGTATTGAAATATTGAATAATGAAGGATTATAAATTGAACAAGCAAATAATGGAAGACTTCAATTTAGCATAAATGTTTGCACTATTATTAGAATTATATAAGCTTGTTAAAAGTAATAAATGCGGTTAATAATATTCTATTTGTATTAAAAGGTATGACACAGAATAGGGTGGTTGGCACTGAAATGACATTGAAAAAGGAATGATTAAATAACGAAAGATTATAATCTAATAAAAATATGTGTATTATTACAAGGTTTTATATAATCTTGTTAAATGAAACAAATATGATTAATATTACTTTATTTGTATTAAAATGAATGACACTCAGGTGCCATGCTGTTCACACATCGATGTGCTTTGTAAAAAATAAAAAACTTAAAAAAAAATAATAAGCGTGAAAATGAATCATAAGTCGTAAATTCAAACGGTCGCTAAACGAATTGTCGTTATGTCGAGGACTAACTGTAGAGCAAGCAAGTCATATCAATATTTTACAGGAACATTTGGGAGATTTAACTGTTATCCCGAACATGGAATGAGTTCAAATTTTACCTGGTGGGTCCCAATTACTGACATGCTAGCTACGTTCTGGAGCATAAAAAGAAGCAACAAGAAAGAATGTGAAAAACAGTTTTCCACAGTCACAAAAACAAATGCCAGAGAGAATGGTTATAAGTCGCCGCTACAGGCAGTCCTCAAATTACGACCACAACTGACCCCGAAATTTCCACTGCTAAGCAAGGCAGAGTGAGTTCTGCCCCATTTAATGACCTTTTTTTTTGCCGTCGTTGTTGAGCAAATTAGTCTGGTCGTTAAGTGAATCAGGCGGCCATTAAGCGAATCAGGCGGGTTGTTAAGCGAATCAGGCTTTCCCCCCACTGACTTTGCTTTGTCTGAAGCCGGCTGGGAAGGTCGCCAATGGCGATTCACAGGACCCCTGGGATACTGCAACCGTCATAAGTACATGCCAGTTGCCACGTGCCAATTTTGATCACGTGACCGTGGGGGAAAATGCTTCGATGGTCGTAAGTGTGAGGACTGGTTGTGAATGGCCTTTTTCAGTGCCTTTGTAACTTCAAAGGGTCGCTGAACCCTGATCACGTGACCAGGGGGCTGGGGTGCTGCGGAGGTCACTAGCCCCTTATTTCAGCACCGTCGTAACTTTGAACGGTCACTCAATGAATGGCCGTACATTGAGGACTCCCCGAACAGCTCCCTTCCCAACTGTTGTGGGAGCTTCATCCCTGGAGGCTTTCAAGAAGAGACTGGACGGCCATCTGTCAGAAATGGTATAGGTGGGTCTCCTTGATGGAGGGGTTGACTAGATGACCTCTAAGGTCCCTTCCAACTCTGTTAATCTGTTAATGCACCACATCCAGGTGTTTATGCCAACACCGAACCAGTGGCGTTTGTCTGCTTCCCTGAATTTCACGCCTGCTTTTTCCCATTTCTGAACGGCCCTTCAAGATCAGACCAATAAGTAAATAAATAAATAAATAAAAATTAGGATTTTTGGATTTGCAAAACTTACTTACCCGGCTTGACGTTTCCAAAAGAAATTGGAATGTGCTTTGTACAGATTGGCATATTTCTAATTCAGTCCTGCTGAATACCATTAAATAATCCTTAAGGTGGTCATATACATTGCCGTCAAGAGCCTGCGTGCAAAAAGAAAAAAGGGAACAAAAAGCAGAAATTTATTCGTAAACAAGGAAAGCCATCAAGATGAGTCAACCGACGGTGATTACGATTACCGATAGTCCTCGACTTACGACCACAATGGAGCCTAAAATGCCTGTCGCCAAGAGTTAGTTGTGAAGTGAATTTTGCCCCATTTTTACGACCTCTCTTGCCACCGTTGTTAAGTCAATCACTGCCGTCGTTAAGTCAGTAACACGGTTGTTAAGTGAATCGGGCTTCCCCATGGACTTTTGCTTGCAAAGGGGATCACATGACCCTGGGACACTGCGAGCGTCATAAATATGATAAAAATCTGTGATTTTTAACTTTCGGGCCAAAATTTAGATATATTTTTAAATGTTTTAATATTTGTATTCTATGTTTTTTTATTTTGGCTGTACACCGCCCTGAGTCCTCAGGGAGAAGGGCGGTATATAAATTGGAAATTAAATTAAATTAAATTAAATTAAATATGAGCCAGTTGCCAAGCATCTGGAAGTTTGATCACGTGACCAGGGAGGACGCTGCCACGGTCATAAGGGTGAAAAAATGGCCACGAATCCCCCTTTTTCAGTGCCGTTGTAACTTTGAACGGTCACTAAATGAACCGTTGCAGGTGAAGGACTACCTGTATTTAGAGTGACTCATAAATCCACTCCGCCGAACCAAAATGCTTAGCACATTTCAAAGGGGGAAAAAAAAATTCAAAATGCTTTTTCCAAGAGGCAACTGGACTTCCTTGTTTTTTTTTCTTTTGAAGACGTTTCGCTTCTCATCCAAGGAGCTTCATCAGCTCTGACTGGATGGTGTGGAATGGAAGGATTGATGCTCCTTGCAGACAGCTGGTCATTTGCATCCTTTTTAGAGGGTCGTTGAGGCCACTTGAAGGTTTACCTGTGTCCTCAGGGTCACCTGAGTGGTTGCAAAGACCCTTGGAATTGGGTGGGAGTAGGAATGGATTTCCAGAGAGAAAAAAATTGCAGACTACAGGAACCATTTGCACCACTCAGGTGATCCTGAGGACACAGATAAAACCTCCCAAGCGGCCTCAACGACCCTCTAAAAGGATGCAAATGACCAGCTGCCTGCAAGGAGCATCAATTCTTCCCTTCCTCACCATCCAGTCAGAGCTGATGAAGCTTCTTGGAGGAGAAGCGAAACGTCTTCAAAAGAAAAAAATCAAAAAATCCAGGTGCCTCTTGAAAAAAAAAAAAGCACCTTTGACCTGGATGACGGAGGACCTCCATAGACATTCAAAATGCTTTGGCATCTGGAAAAAGTGTACCTTGTAATACGTAAGCTGGAGGTGTCAAGCTTGAACATGAAAATGAGAAGTTTTAATTACAAAAGGTGCATTCCGAATAGTGAAAAATAAATAAATAAAAGGGACTGGTTTTTCAAGAAGCCTGCAATTTCTAAGAGGCTCGATCTCGCTTTATAGGTAGGTGATCTCCTTAAGGGCAGCAGGGATATTTAGCAATACTTAATTTTGGACAATGGAGGTTGGCTAATTGTAGCCGTTATTTCTTGGGGCGCCGGGGTTTTGAACCTGTGGATCAAAGATTATATTTAGGAGCGGTGCAGTGGCCTAGAGGTGGAGCTCTGGCCTCACAATCAGGAGGCTGTGAGTTCGATCCTAGGTAGAGGCAGATATTTCTCTCTCTGGGCACAATGAGAATATATCTGCCGAACAAGACTCCGCTCTGGCGACAGGAAAGGCATCCGGCCATTAAAACACTCAGCTCCATTCAGTTGCCCAGACTCCACCTCGCAAGGGATTATGGCGTCGTTAAATGATAATGAGGATGATGAGGATCAAAGATTATATTTAACAGTGAAATACCAGGAACAGCTGAGATGCGGTGACTATATTTATTATAAGGGGAACAAATATTATGTCACACAATCTGCCAGAAATGTTGCTTTGCACGTGCTATGAAAACCCAACGATAGAAACTGCTCTGCTCTAATCCTGTCCATCAAAAGCAGCTATGGGTAGTCTTTGACTTATGACCGCAATCGAGCCCAAAATTTCTGTCGTTCAATGTGACATTTGTCAAGCTTAGTGTTGCCCGCTTTACGACTTTTCTTGCTTACGGGTTGTTAAGTGAATCACAGCAGTTAAGTTAGTCACACCGTTGTTAAATGAATCGCGCTTCCTCCTTGACTTTGCTTGTCAGAAGGACGCAAAAGGAGATCACATGACCCCGGGACACTGCAACCGTCGTAAATATGAGTCGGTCGCCAAGCGCCTGGGGGTTTGATCATGTGACCCTGGGGATGCTGCAACGGGGAAATTTTTTTTGCTGGAAATTGGTCCTTCCTTCCTTCTTTCTTTCTTTCCTTCCTTCCTTCCTTCAACCTCTCTCCCTCCCTCCCTTCTTTTTCCTCACTCTTCCTTCGTTCCTCCATCCTTTTCCCCTTCCTTCCCTCCCTCTTTTCCTTCCTTCCTCCTTCCCCTCCCTCTCTTCCTTCTTTTCTTCACTCTTCTTTCCTTCCACCTTCCTTCCTTCTTTCCCTTTTCCTTCTTTTTCCTCGCTCTTCCTTCCCTCCCTCTTTTCCTTCCTTCCCTTTCCTCACCCTCCTTCCCCTCCCTCTCTTTTCTCCCTCTTCTTTCTTTCCTTCCTTCCTTTTCCCCTTCCTTCCCTCCCTCTTTTCCTTCCTTCCTTCCTCCTTCCCCTCCCTCTCTTCCTTCTTTTCCTTGCTCTTCTTTCCTTCCTCCTCCCTTCCCTCCCTCTTTTCCTTCCTTCCTCCCCCCTCCCTCTTCCTTTTCTTCACTCTTCTTTCCTTCCTCCTTCCTTTCCCCCTTCCTTCCTTCCCTCCCTTTTCCTTCTTTTTCCTCGCTCTTCCTTCCCTCTCTTTTCCTTCCTTCCCTTTCCTCACCCTCCTTCCCCTCCCTCTCTTCCTTCTTTTCCCTCCCTCTTCTTTCCTTCCTTCCTTTTCCCCTTCCTTCCCTCCCTCTTTTCCCTCCTTCCTTCCTCCTTCCCCTCCCTCTCTTCCTTCTTTTCCTCGCTCTTCCTTCCTTCCTTCCTTCTTCCTTTCCCCCTTCAGGATACCTGCATTAGGTCAAGAGATGAAAATATATATTTTTTATCTCTCGTTTTGGCCCAAGGATGAATGGCTTTTTTAAATGAATTCTTTTTATTTTTATTTTCAATCGGTTTAATTTTATCGATCACCCAGAGCTTAATAAGAGGTTCCCTTGTCGGTTTTTGGTCTATGGGAAGTTTCAGTGTTTACACATTGGACACAACGGAGCGCGCAATTAAAACAGCTGCACATCATGTTCGGGCTGCTTGAAGCGTGTGCTTGCAACCGTGCGCTCCACATAAAAAACTGAATTTCTGAGAAGCACATAAAGGCACACGGATGCTGCTTGAGCATTGCCGGCAGATTCCCTGTGTTGAAGAGGCTCACGACGGGAATTGAAGCACGCAACGGTGGGGTCCTTGACTTACGACCACAATTTGGAAGCCGAAATTCCACTGCTTAAGCAAAGACACTTCTTAAATGGGTCATTAAGTAAATTGTGAGGTTGTTAAGCAAATCCGGCTTCTCCCCCCCATTGATGCTGTTTGTCGGGAGCCAGCTAAGCAAGGTTGCAAATGATGATCACTCAGATTATGTAAATGGAAAATATATAAATGGAAATAATGAATTAATTTTTATTAAGATATTGGAAGGTATTGTTTGAGAAAATCAATAGCTATAATAATTGGGATATTGTTTACATATGTCTAACAACTGTAATAATTTGAACATTTTTTACTTAAGCAAAAAGGAAAATTGAAATAGTATTATTTGAATTAAGAACTAAGTCTAAATGTTAAATTGCTATATTTTTAAGATTAGAGATAAGATTTTAAATTTGATAAATGTACTATGAGTTATTAACCGATTTAAGATTTTAGGTGGGTTAATAGAAGGGTAATTGTTTTGATTAAGTAAACAAGAGTAAACTTTTTTTAAAGATGGTATTAATTGAATAAGTGATTTAAGATTGAGAAATAAATGTTATGGCAAAATGGAATATACAAAATTTTGTTAAAGATGACAAAAAAATTGTATAAATTGATGACCGGATCAAAGCTCTGTTCCAAAAAGATGTAATTGGTATGTTTGGTTAAAAAAAAAAAAAAACTTTTTGCAAAAAAAAAAAGGAAGGTTGCAAATGATGATCACTCGATCCCGGGACATTGCGACTTTCGTAAATACAAGATGATTGTCTGAAGTCATCGGTCCTAAATCACCTTTTTTTCCAAGCCATGGAATGGTCACTAAACGAAATGGTTGTAAGTCGAGGACTACCTGTAAATGCTCCTGCTACCATACCCAGTTAGTGACCTAAATGTGAATCCTTCATTCGAGCTAGGTAGTCCATACAGGTAGTCTTCGGCTTACGATCACAATTGAGCCCAACATTTTTGCTGCTAAATGGAAACATTTGCTAGGTGAATTTTGCTTCACGTTACGAGTTACGACCTTTCTTGCCATCGTCGTTAAAATGAATCACTGCGGTTGTTCAATCTACTTGACACAGTTGTGAGGTGAATCTGGCTTCCCCATTGACTTTGCTTGTCAGAAGGTCTCAAAAGGGGGAGGGAGGGGGGGTTTCAAATGACCCTGTCATAAAGACGAGTCAGTTGCCAAAGTGTCTGAATTTGGATCACATGACTCGGGAGATGCTGCAAAATGATGTGAAAAACGGTCATAAGTCACATTTTTCAGGGCCGTTTTAAACTTCAAGCGGTCACTAAGCGAACCGTTGTTAAGTCGAGGACTACCTGTATTTCATGAGGTCCGTGCAAAATCCGAGGAGTGAGATCAAATTAAAGAGAATATCGAACTGGGCCTGTGGAAGTCCATCTTCACGAAGCCGACGACAGGAATTCAGCGTTTTAAATTCTATTTAAACGAAGCCGTTAATAGAGGGTTGGGGCCACGTTTAATTCCAGCCTCGGTTTCCCCAACTGCCACTTTGTCGTCATGAAATGACAATGATTTAGGGCTCTTTAAAGACAAGATGGCCGAGGTGAAAATGAGAGGCCTGCCGGGAAGGAAGCTATGTTGAGCAACGGGAGAAAGAACCAAAGGCGGAACGCGGAACTCAAACCAGCAAAACTCAGGAAAAGTTTTCCAACTTGGCTTGCTTGAACATCAGAGATGGTAAGGTTGGAACCCAGTGCTCGTCAAAGGAACTCCGGATCGTGTCAGTAGGGAAACACGGAAGCTGATGGGTAGGTAGCACCAGGGGTGGGCTTCCGAAAATTTAGCAAAGGGTTCTCTGTCCGGTTGCTGGGTGGGCATGGTTAGGATTAGGACTAGCTTGGATAAAAGAACATGGACAGAAAACTTTTTACAATCACAGACGAGAGAAAGAGAATGAGAACGAGAGAGAGCGAGAGAGAGAGAGAGAGAGAGAGAGAGAGAGAGAGAGAGAGAGAGAGAAAGAGAGAGAGAGAAAAAGAGAGAAAGAGAGAGAGAAAGAGAGACAGAGAGAGAAAAAGAGAGAAAGAGACAGAGAGAAAGAGAAAGAGAGAAAGAGAGAGAAAGAGAGAAAAAGAGAGAAAGAAAGAGAGAGACAGAGAGAAAGAAAGAGAGAGGGAAAGAGAGAAAGAGAGAGTAGAGAGAGAAAGAAAGACAGAGAGACAGAGAGAAAGAAAGAGAGGGAAAGAGAGAGAGAGAGAGAAAGAGAAAGAGTGAGAGAGAGAGAGAAAGAAAGAGAAAGAGAGTGAGAAAGAGAAAGAGAAAGAGAGAAAGAGAGTGAGAGACAGAAAGAGAGAGAGAAAGAGAGAGACAGAGAGAGAGAAAGAGAGAGAAAGAGTGAGAAAGAGAGACAGGGAGAGAGAAAGAGACACAGAGAAAGAGTGAGAGAGAGAGAGAAAGAGAGAAAGAGAAAGAGAGAGAAAGAGAAAGAGAGAGAGAGAAGAGAGAAAGAAAGAGAGAGACAGAGAGAGAAAGAGAGAGAGACATAGAGAGAGAGAAAGAGAAAGAAAGAGAGGGAGCGAGAGTGCCTCTTAATAGCAAACCAGCATGTGAATTTAACAGAATCACACAGTTGGAAGGGACCTTGGAGGTCTTCTAGTCCAACCCCCTGCTTAGGCAGGAGACCCTATACCAGTGGTAGCAAACCTATGGCACGCGTGCCAGAGGTGGCACTCAAGAGCCCTCTCTATGGGCACATGCGCCGTTGCCCCAGCCCATCGCATTTCTCCCACAGGGGGGGGGAGAGAGAGGGAGGGAGGGAAAGAGAGAAATGATATTACAAAAGTGCATTTAACACATTTTTCTGCGCCCCCTTGCGCCCCGTTTTGGGCCTAGTAGGCCTCCCTGCAGCCTCCTGGGAGCAAAAACGAGCCGTGGTGGGGCCGCACCGCATACACACCATTTTGGGCCTAGTAGGCCTCCCTGCAGTTACCTGGGAGCCAAAAATGGGGCACGTGGGGACTCCTGGAAAGGGTCGGGGAGGGGCGGGGCCTGCCAGAAATTTAACTACCAGTTTGCACGAACAGGCTGAATCCCACCATTGCACTTCACAGTGCTTTCCAGCCCTCTCTAAGCCATTTACAGAGTCAGCCTCTTGCCCCCCAACAATCTGGGTCCTCGTTTAACCGACCTCGGAAGGACGGAAGGCTGAGTCCATTTTGAGCCGGTCAGGATCGAACTGCTGACAATGGGGCAGAGTTAAGCCTGCAATACTGCATTCTGACCACTGTGCTACCACGCTGCCAAAAGGAGGAAGAGGAAGAAGTAGTAGAAGAGGAAGGAGAAGGAAAAAGAGAAGGGGAAGGGAAAGGGAAGGAAGGAACGGAGGGGAGAAGGAGGAAGGGGGAGGAAGAAGTAGATGAAGAAGGCAAAATTTTTTTAAATTGGGTGTTTTAAATTTCTGGGGTTTTAAATTGAGCCGAATTATTTAATAATTTTAAATTATTTTAATTGATGTTTGTCTTGTGCTTTTAATAGGCTGTACACCGCCCTGAGTCCTTCAGGAGAAGGGCGGTATAGAAATAAAATTATTATTATTATTATTATTATTATTATTATTATTATTATTATTATTATTATTATTATTATTGAAGAGAAAAGAAAAGAAAAGGGAAGAAAGGAAGGAAGTGGAGGAGGAAGGAGAAGGAGAAAAAAAGGGAGGAGGGAAAGAAGAAAAAATGGAAGGAATAGCAATAGAAATAGCACTTAAGACTTATCTACCACTTAGTAGATATATATATCTACTAAAATATATATATAAATCAAATAAAGACTAAAAAAAAGACTAAGACAGTGCTTTTCAGCCCTCTCGAAGCCATTTACAGAGTCAGCCTCTTGCCCCCCCAATAATCTGGGTCCTCGTTTAAGCGACCTCGGAAGGACGGAAGGCTGAGTCAACCTTGAGCCCCACAAATTCATTCGCTTACTTAAAACTCTTCGATCTGTTTTGACATTGAATGGCACCTGTTTCTGGACCACTCCCCATCACAGCTAAGAGGAGCCGATGAGAAATCAGCTACCCAAAAACCACTTCCTAAATCTGAAACAAAACTTATCCCCCGTGGGAATCAGGTTTCACAAAGCCACAAGGTCAGGAAATGGAGAAACAGCACGAAGAGAAGTCAGTGGCATCACAACTGCCGCTGAAAAATATATTGCTTTCTTCCTATTTTATTTTAACAGCAATTTGAAGTCTGTGTTTTATAAGCAGCCAAGGGCAGCAAAGATCTGCATTTCACGTTGCTTTCATACTTTCTCTGTTCACGTCGCGAAGTCACCTTAACTCTTTAGTCTGATTTATCTATTATTTGTTTACCGTAGATGTTTACCTCCTGCCAGGGTGGATAAAAATCTATGATTCTTTAAAAAAAAAAAAAAAAAATCAAAAACATCACATTTTAAAAAACTTTAAATCAGTAAGAAATTAAAGGTAACAAATATACACCGTCATTAAGAAATTAAGGTTAATGTATATATATATATTCACATGTTTAAATATTATAGATAGATCATCCCGTTTGTTAGTTTTAGTATGTATGTAATTTAGAATTGTATTTTTAGAGTTAAGAACGTTTTGTACAATTTTTATCTTCTTATATTGAATAAAGTTTGTTTTTAAAATTAAAAAAAAACTTTAAATCAGATTTTTTTTTTTATTTAAATCAGATTTTTTTCCCCAAATTTATTTTAATAAAATGCTTTAGGAGTAAAAAAAAAAATCTTTCTAAAGATAGTTTTCTATTTAAGATACGTTCATCATTTAGTTTATTCGGCATGAAATGGAGCTTACTTAGGTAGCATAGTAAAGGTAAAGGTTCTCCTCGCACATAAGTGCTAGTCATTCCCGACTCTAGGGGGCAGTGCTCCTCTCCGTTTCAAAGCCAAAGAGCCAGCGCTGTCTGAAGACGTCTCCGTGGTCATGTGGCCGGCATGACTAAACGCCAAAGGCGCATGGAACGCTGTTCCCTTCCCACCAAAGGGGGTCCCTATTTTTCTCCTTGCATTTTTTTACCTGCTTTCGAACTACTGAGTTGGCAGAAGCTGGGACAAGGAACGGGAGCTCACCCCGTTACGCGGCACTAGGGATTCGAACCGCTGAACTGCCGAGCTTTTGATCGACAAGCTCCGCATCTTAGCCCCTGAGCCACCGCGCCCCTATTTAGGTAGCATAATAGGTATATTAGGTAGCATATCATAGGCTACCTAATTCTGCAATATTGGGACTGTCGGTGAGTCAACGGCGGGTCAGAGGAGGAGCTGCTGCGGGACAGAGATGTCCGTTGCTCTTTAAAAATCATGATTTAAATTGAGTTGATTTAAATCAAGCCTTTTTACTAGCGATTTAAATCATGATTTAAATCGTGATTCAAATCGACTTGATTTAAATCAATTCCACCCTGCCTCCTGCCTTTATTATTATATTTAGAAATAATTCAAGGCAGTGAACATTGGAAAGATTGGATAACCATTTGTCTGAAGTGGTGTAGGGTTTCCTGCCTAAGCAGGGGGTTGGACTAGAAGACCTCCCAAGGTCCCTTCCAACTCTCTTATTCTATTCTAACATATCCAACACATCTTTCTCCTCCTCCTTTTTTGAGTTACAACGGCACTGAAAAAAGTGACTTACGGCCATTTTTTCACACTTACGACCGTTGCAACGCCCCCCGTGGTCACATGATCAAAATTAGAACGCTTGACAACTGACTCATATTTATGACCGTTGTAATATCCTGGGATCATGTGAGCCACCTTTTGGGATCTCCTGAAAAGCAGAAGTCAACAGGGAAGCCAGATTCGCTTAACAACCATGTTGCCAACTTAACAAATGCAATGTCTCACTTAGTAACATAAATTTGGGGCTCCACTGTGGTCGTAACTCAAGGACCACCTGTAGAAGGTTTGGGAGATTTAAAAAAAATATATATAAAAGGCCAGATCATTTCTGCCCAATTTCAAAAATGCCCTGGCAGATGCCTCCCTCCACAGGAGCATCTTTTCAAAAAAACAACAACAAGAAGAAAAATATCCCAAGTCAGCAGGAATCAATACTTGTTATTATCTCTGAAGTGGATAAATGCCAGCGAAAGAAGTCAGGACTCAGAAAAAAGCACATTGACAAGGAGACAAGAAAGCAAATGCCTCAGGGGTGAAATGCTCCCGGTTCGGACCGGATCGCCCAATCCGGTAGCGATGGTGGCGGGTGGTTCGGAGAACCGGTAGCAGAAATCCCTGCGGGCCCCCCGCCCCATGCTCAGCTGAGCCGCACGATCATCAGAGGCTTTTTTTTTTTTTTACTTTTAAAAGCATTTTTTCTACAACCTCTTCCGACGAAAAAATGCTTTTAAAAGTTAAAAAAAAAAAGCCTCTGATGATTGTGCGGCTCAGCTGGGATCGTCAGAGGCTTTTAAAAGCATTTTTTCTACAACCTCTGAAGAGTGGTAGAAAAAATGTTTTTAAAAGCCTCTGACGATCCCAGCTGAGTTGCCTGATCGGCAGAGGCTTTTCAAAGCATTAGAAAAAAATGCTTTGAAAAGTTAAAAAAAAAAAAAAAAGTTGGCCATGCCCACCCAGGCACATTACCCCACCACCACCAAGCCACGCCCACAGAACCAGTAGTAACACATTTTACATTTCACCCCTGAACTGCCTCCCCAATATGTAAAGATGTCAGATCATAAGCCTTATTACAAAAAAAAAAAAAAGGGGGGGGGGAATTGAAAGGAGGTAGAGAAAGAAAAAGAGAGGAGGGGGGAAAAAAAAACGAAGAAACGCAGGCATCGGCAAAACAATACACGCTGTGTCAGACTTCGATGCTATCTCAAAATAAATGAATTTCCAAACTGCCAATCTTTAAGGAAATCTTTTCTTTAATTGACCACAGCCACCGGATCATGACTCGATGCGGACAAGACTGACCTTTTGCCCCCCAATCCCTCCCTTTCCGATCCCCAAATCTCTGCTTCTCATTGGCTATCTTCCAAGTCATTCTTCAGACTTCTTGTCTCGTCATTTCCCAGGAATGTTCCCCCTCCCTCCTCATTTCCACGACAACCCGACTTCAAAGGGATTTAGCAGGCAAAAGTTCAGAGCTTATCTCTCTCTCTCTCCTCTGCTCTCTATGCCAGTGTTGAATCGCTGACACGCTGCACACACTGGGTGTGGCATTCCGGAAAAACGTTTTTGCGATACCAGTGGATCTGACCAGCGGTGGGTTTCATATTTCGTTGCTACCGGTTCGCCACGCGGGCGCACACTCACTTCGCGTGCTCCTTCCGCACAAAATCGTGCCTAAATTGGACAGCATAGAGGCGGGGGGGAGAGGGTGGGGAGAGGGAGGGGGGTGGGCCTACCCGCGATCTGCGCTACCGGTTTGCTTGAACTGGTACGAACCAGCTGAATACCACCTCTGGATCTGACTCCAGTAAACTAATTGAGGGGGGGGGAAATAGGATGGGTTCCATGGATGGAAATCTTAAAAGGGAAAAAGGAAGGTTGGGAAATTCTGAAAAAAATGAGATAATTAAGGGTCAAACCACCCAAAAACCGTCGAGAAAGAAAAATAGAAGGCACGAAATGAAACCCGTACGCCGTACGTTAAAAACATCACAGAAACAACGCACAAACCGTGATAATCACATGGCATCATCGTCGCATTCAAACCCAATTAACCAACACTGACAGCGCAAGCCACTAGTATATAAACAGAGAATAAACCCTACTCCTTTCTAGGCCTGATAATGTTACCTAGTTGGGTCATGAAACGTCTGCAAGAAAACAACCCAGCTCAGAGAACACCAAGCACCCCACATTTCAACCCCGAGCTACTGAACCCAAACAATTTCATTGCTAAATGAAACCACTGTTAAGTGAGTCATGCCCCACTTTTACAACCTTTCCCCCCCTGTGGTTGTTAAGCGGGTCACCGAAGTCGTTAAAGCGAACCATTGTGTGGTCATTCAGCGAATCTGGCTTCCTCCGTTGACTCTTGCCTGTCAGAAACCAAAAGAGAAGGTCGCAAATGGTGATCAATGTCCCCACCCCACCCCTCCGGGAGACCGCAACCGTCATAAGTATGAATCAGTTGCCAAGCAACCAAATTTTGATCACCTGACCATAGGGATGCTGCAACGGATTTCAGTGTGAGAACTGGTCATAAATCATGTGTGTCCCACCCCCCCAAGCGGGGTTGTAACTTCACACGGTCACTGAACGAGTGGTTGTAAATCGAGGACTACCTGTACACAGCTACAGAGCGGAGAGATATCATGGATAAATCCTGACTCTTTCTTTCTTTCTTTCTTTCTTTCTTTCTTTCTTTCTTTCTTTCTTTCTTTCTTTCTTTCTTTCTTTCTTTCTTTCTTTCTTTCTTTCTTTCTTTCTTTCTTTCTTTCTTTTTTTTTTTTTTTATTTGATTTATATGCCGCCCTTCTCCGGAGACTCAGGGCGGCTTACAATGCGTTAAGCAATAGCCTTCATTCTTTTGTATGTTTTATACAAAGTCAGCTTATTGCCCCCACAAACTGGGTCCTCATTTCACCTACCTTAGAAAGGATGGAAGGCTGAGTCAACCTTGAGCCTTGGAGAGATTCGAACCAGCAGAAATTGCAGGCAGCTGTGTTAATTACAGGGTGCACTCTTTCTTCCTTCCTTCCTTCCTTCCTTCCTTCCTTCCTTCCTTCCTTCCTTCCTTCCTTCCTTCCTTCCTTCCTTCCTTCCTTCCTTCCATTCATTCATTCATTCTTTCTTGGTTCAATTTATATGCCGCCCTTCTCCGGAGACTCAGGGCGGCTTACAATGTGTTAAACAATAGCCTTTCATACTTTTGTATATACCTGCTTAGTAGGGCTTTCGGCCCCCCCTAAGCGGTGTTCTTTTTTTATACAAAGTCAGCTTATTGCCCCCACAATCCGGGTCCTCATTTTACCTACCTCGGAAGGATGGAAGGCTGAGTCAACCTTGAGCCTGGTGAGATTCGAACTCGCAGTAATTGCAGGCAGCTGGTGCTACTTAACAGCACTTTAGTCTGCTGCGCCACCAAGGCTCGCAAAACCACTTGCAAATTCTTATTTTTATTTTTTTTAAATGAATATTTTCTGGAGGGAGGGAAAGGGGGGGGGTTTCAGCGCTAAAGCCCTACAGAGACTTAATAGACGAGGAGGTTAGAGCAGGGAAGAGAGGATAAAATCCAGACTTAAATGAAACGGGGAGGCTAATTATCTGGGGAACCTTTTGCAAGGGAAGGTGGAATAACCTTCTCTTTAACAGCAGGTCACCGGCGGAGAAGAGAGAAGGGGCGGCTGGCGTTGAGATGCGACGCAGACTCGCTCGTGCTGCAATCTGAAGAGATCGCAACCAGGGGAGGGGAGGGGAGGGGAGGGGAGGGGAGGGGAAAAAAAATAAAATAAAACACAACCACCCCGTGATTGCTTTTGAACATAAATGAAAAGCCGGGAACTTCAGAGGGCTGCAATGATTTATTCATGAAGACAGAAAGCTTAAAACGCTAAGCGGAGGAGGCTGCGGGGGGGGGGGGGGGGGATAAGCCGGCTGGGGACCGAGGTTAAGAATGCCCTGCAGGAATCTCTATGGTGGCAGGAAAATAAAAAGAGGTATCTTGAGCAAAAAAAATCTAACATTCAGACGGAGATGGGAGACGAGTCAACCCCGTAATAGAGTCCACAAAGAAGGATCCTGATTCTATTCTAATTCTAATATAGAATATTCTATATTCTCTTCTTTTCTTTCCTATTTCTTCTATGCTATTCTATTCTATTCTGTTCTGTTCTAGTCTTAATTCTATTGTATTCTATATTTAAATCTATTCTATTCTATTCTCTATTCTATTCTTAATTCTATTCTAATTCTAATATAGAATATTCTTTATTCTCCTCTTCTCTTCTTTCCTATTTCTTCTATTCTATTCTATTCTAATTCTATTCTATTCTTAATTCTATTCTATTCTATTTTTAAGTCTATTCTATTCTATTTTTAAGTCTATTCTATTCTCTATTCTATTCTTAATTCTATTCTATTTTTAATTCTATTCTATTTGATTTTTAATTCTATTCTATTCTAATTCTAATATAGAATATTCTATATTCTCCTCTTCTCTTCTCTTCTTTCCTATCTATTCTATTCTATTCTATTCTATTCTATTCTATTCTATTCTATTCTATTCTATTCTATTCTATTCTATTCTATTCTAATTCTAATATAGAATATTCTATATTCTCTTCTCTTCTTTTCTTTCCTATTTCTTCTATTCTATTCTTAAGTCTATTCTATTTATTCTATTCTTAAGTCTATTCTATTTTTAATTCTATTCTATTTTTAATTCTATTCTAATTCTAATTCTAATGTAGAATATTCTATATTCTTCTCCTCTCCTCTTCTTTCCTATTTCTTCTATTCTCTTCTATTCTCTTTTATTCCATTCCTATTCCTATTCCTATTCATCTAAATCAGGGGGTCTGGTTTACGACCACAGTTGAGCTCCAAAGTTCCGTTGCTAAGCAAGACAGTTAAGTGAGTTTTGCCCCCATTTTACGACCATGCTTGCCACAGATGTTAAGGGAATCGTTGCGGTTGTTAAGTGAGTAACACGGTTGTTAAGTGAACCTGGCTTCCCCATCAACTTTGCTGGTCAGAAAGTCGTAAAAGGGGATTAATTGCCTGACACACACCCCCCCCCGGGACACTGTAACCGTCATAAATGTGAGTCAGTTGCCAAATGCCTGAATTCTGATCACGTGACCGGGGGGGGGATGCTGCAACGGTCGTAAGCCTGAAAATCGGTCACAAGCCACTTTTTTCATTGCTGTTGTAACTACGAACGGTCACTCAATGAATGGTTGTAAGTCGAGGACTAGCTGTATTAAAATCAAGAAAGCTGGTTATCGTTTCTCGTTTCCAAACGCTGCACATCAGAACCACATCCTGGGCATTAAATGACTTAGCATTTCCAGATTTATGGATCTTTTAGGACAGAAATAAAAATAGCTATCTCTGGCTGAGGCTGATGGTATTTTTCTGCTGTAATTATTATTAATTTTTTTTTTGTTTTGTTGTTCTTTTGAGGGCAAAGGAGGAGGGAGGAGAGCTAGTGTCTGTAAATTATTTAAGAGGCAAAAAAGGCTATCTAGGAAAAGTGACATTAAATTCTGTTCAATTGATTTTTGGATCATCTTGCTCGATGGCAATGAATAATTTAGGCCGCCGTTGGAAAAGGGCTGCCTGGCGTGGGGCTTTTAAAAGCACCCGTCTCGGCCTCCGTTTCCCCTTCAAAAAGAGGCAGGAACAGGGAGCCGTAATTTGAGCTCTATAAATAAACGGTGGCTTGCCAATTTCGGCAAGAGATCGAACGGACAGGAGACCGAGCTTCCAAAGGAACAGCAAAAACATTTGAGTTCTTCTCCAAGGGAAGAGCATTTGATCCAGTGGTGAAATCCAATTTTTTTTTTTTACTACCCGGTTCTGTGGGCGTGGTGTGGCTTGGTGGGTGTGGCTTGGTGGGTGTGGCAGGGGAAGGATACTGCAAATTCTCCATTCCCACCCCACTCTGGGGCCAGCCAGAGGTGGCATTTGCCAGTTCTCCGAACTATTCAAAATTTCCGCTACTGGTTCTCCGAACTGCTCAAAATTTCCTGTACTGGTTCTACGAACTACTCTACCGGTTCTCCAAACTACTCAAAATTTCCTCTACCGGTTCTCCGAACTACTCTACCGGTTCTCCAAACTACTCAAAATTTCCTGTACCGGTTCTCCGAACTACTCAAAATTTCCTCTACCGGTTCTCCGAACTGCTCAAAATTTCCGCTACTGGTTCTCCGAACTACTCTACCGGTTCTCCAAACTACTCAAAATTTCCTCTACCGGTTCTCCAAACTACTCTACCGGTTCTCCAAACTACTCAAAATTTCCTGTACCGGTTCTCCGAGGTACTCAAAATTTCCTGTACCGGTTCTCCGAACTACTCAAAATTTCCTCTACTGGTTCTCCGAACTACTCAAAATTTCCTCTACCGGGGAGAGTGCGGGGATGTCGTGCATGTGCGTAATCTCCCGTGCTCACCCCGTGTTTGGCACAGTGGGCCTGGTAGGTCCGTTTTTCGACCCCCCCAGTCTCCAGAGGCTTTCTAGGAGCCTGGGGAGGTCAAAAGTGGCCTTCCCCATCTCCCCGGAAGCCCTCCAGAACCCAGAGACAGCCTGTTTCCTGACTTCCGGTGGTCTGTAAGGCCCGAAAATCAGCTGGACAGTGTGTGCATGTGTGCTGGAGTTGAGCTAGGGCAACACTTGTGTGCCCACAGATATGGCTCCGCGAGCCACCTGTGGCATATGTGCCAGAGGTTCGCCATCACGGGACTATGGTATCGTCCTCTGGAAAGAGGTCCTAAAACAGCATCTAGTGTGACTAAAAAGGCCAATTCGAGAGTGGCCATCCCTTCCACATGGAGGGCAGATACATTCCGTCCCCTGCCTGCTGCTTCTGCCAGCTGAACTGTTATTTAGGGATATTTTCAACCGGCGAAGGACGGCTTTTATTCACATACGGTTAAACCCGATTGGCAATTAACTGGCCAAAATTATTATTTGGCTTCGTTGTGTTCCACCACAGCTCCACAAAGGATCCGTGAATAGCTCCTCTCCGGTTATTTTTAGGCAGCTGAATTTATTCTTCAATGGATTTTGGAGAGGGGAGGAGGGACAAAGGGCGAAAAGGTTTTTCCAGACGGGCTGGGGTTGCCAGATTCACAAAATCCCACTCTGTAAAGGCGTGGGCGCCAAGCGAGAGAGGCTGCTCTGAAGCCAGACGAAACCTAGGTGTTAAATCGGGCAGATGAGGACGAGAGAACGTCTTAGGGGAAAGCCTCGGCTATTTTACGGAGCTTTTTTTTTTAAAGGACCTTAGGAATTCTGAATGGGAAGCCCATCCTCTTTGATGGGGTGGTTTTCGGTAAGAAATAAAGATATACATATAGATATATACATATACATACATACATACATATATATGTGTGTGTGTGTGTGTGTGGACTCACAATTCACTAGTTTCTGGGCTTTTTTTTCTTTTTCTTTTCTTCTGGCAGCCAGCAGACCCTTTGCTGCCCATTGGGAGACTAAGATAGATCTATTTCGGCCTTATAAGGCCTCATCAGTTAGTCACACCCTCATCTCATGTATTCTCCCTGTAAAGGTACAATATTTGTTTTTCTTTCTTTTTCGTAGGTTTTATGGGTATGTCTCTTTAGCCAGGTTCCTCCTCCTTCCTCCTCGGGAAGAAACCCGAGATATTAACTGTACACACATATATACCCGTGAAAACTTACATAGACACACACACACACACACACACACACACACACACACACATATTTTAAATTGCAACTTATTGATCCATTATTTCTCATTGTTGGTTTGTCATACTTCACAAATAAAATATAATTTTAAAAAAAATTAGAAAGCAACCTTTAAACATTGCCAGTAAAGACTATTTATCTATCCATCCATCCATCCATCCATCCATCCATCCATCCATCCATATCTGTCAGTCTATCTATTCATTATATCTATCTATCTATCTATCTATCTATCTATCTATCTATCTATCTATCTATCTATCTATCTACCTACCTACCTACCTACCTACCTAGCTACCATCTATCCATCCATCCATCTGTATCTGTTTGTCTGTCTGTGTGTCTGTCTGTCTCTGTGTCTACCTAGACATCTTTCTTTTCTTCTTTCTTTCTTTCTTTCTTTCTTTCTTTCTTTCTTTCTTTCTTTCTTTCTTTCTTTCTTTCTTTCTTTCTTTCTTTCTTCCCATCCATCCATCCATGCATCTATCCATCCATCCATGCATCCCATTTCTATAAGGCTGCTTGCCTCTACAGGAATCCTGGGCAGCATACAACACTACAAACAGCACAGAACAGAGAACCACAAAGAGGAAAAAAAAGCGGTTCATTTAAATCTGCCTTTAATCATTAATCATTACCTTGATAATGTTTACCAAGTCCGTTTGATAGTAGCGGTCTTGGTGCGCGTTGGCAGCTGCTAACGTGAGAAGATACTCATTCCTTGCATGAGTAGCTTTGGAGTTACACTCAGACCGGCGTGCTTTTAACTGGACGAGTAAAACAAAATTAGGTAAGAAATTATAACAATATACAGTAGTGGCCAAAATTGTGGAAACCTTTTTGGGAAAAGTGTATTTTGGAGGTTTAATGGCTAATCACACCACTTTTTTGGGGGGGGGGGGAGTTTCAAGATAATCCTATTCCACTGCTGGAATGGCCTGGGAATAGCCCAGACCTTAACCCAATGGAAAATCTGTGGAGCCGACTCAAGGAACTTGTGACCCAGCAATAAAACCCAGTTAATAGAAGCAATCATTCCATCTTGGTTTCACATGATAACAGCTGCAGAACTAAAAGACTTGATTCACTCCATGGGAAGACGTTGTAAGAATAGAGTAGAGTAGAGTAGAGTAGAGTAGAGTAGGGTAGAATAAAATAGAAGAGAAGAGAAGAGAAGAGAAGAGAAGAGAAGAGAAGAGAAGAGAAGAGAAGAGAAGAGAAGAGAAGAGAATTCTTTATTGGCCAAGTGTGATTGGACACACAAGGAATTTGTCTTTGGTGCATAGACTCTCAGTGTACATAAAAAAGAAAGATACGTTCGTCAAGAATCATAAGGTACAACACCTAACGATAGTCATAGGGTACAAATAGCAATCAGGAAACAATATCAATATAAATCGTAAGGATACAGGCAACAAAATGACAGTCATAATTAAGGCTGTAATTCATGCTAAAGGTTACCCAACTAAGTATTAACTAACATGGTGACAGTTTTTGCATATCTCATTTTTTCTATGGTGATCATTTTTGCATATCTCGTTTTTTTCTACGTGTTTCTGTTTTCTTCTTTATACTGTAACTGCTATTCTAATAGCAAATCCTTCATCAAAGTTATTGCATTACATTCTTGATTAAACTATCTTTCCATTAATGGATATAATATGGTACTACTCCAAAAAAAAAAAAAAAAAGTGGTGTTATTAGCTAGTTTTAGAGAATACACTTTTCCCAAAAGGTTTCCACAATTTTGAAGATTGCAAAGCAATTATTTTAATAAGAAGTGGATAGGTCGCAAATGACTACTTCTTTCTAGAACGCTGCTTAAATGTAGGCAAGGAAGCTAAATAATACACACAGCAGTTTAGAATCACGACTACAGCACCTTTTGTACAGGTAGTCCTCGACTTACGACCACAATGGAGCCCAACATTTCTGTTGTTAAGCGAGACATTTGTTATGCGAGCCATTTTACGGCCTTTCTTGCCACAGTTGCTAAGTAAATCACTGCAATTGGTAAGCCAGTAACACGGCTGTTAAGTGAATCTGGCTTTCCCCCTTTGACTTTGCTTGTCAGGAGGTCGCAAAAGGGGATCAGCGTACCCTTGGGACACAGCAAGGTTCATAAGTATGAAACAGTTGCCAAGCGTCTGAATTTTCATCAAGTGACCGCAAGGGATGCTGCAATGGTCGTAAGTGTGAAAAACGGTCATAAGTCACATTTTTCTGTGCCGTTGCAACTTTGAACAGCTACTAAGTGAGTTGTAAGTTGTAAGGACTACCTGTGTAAGTTGAGGACTACCTGTGATATAGAAAGCTGTTTTAGAGTTTCGACAACAATGTTTTTTGCACTGTGTCTCCACTGCCAGACATTACACAGCTTTAAAATGGTAACTGTTAGGGAAATAATTATTATCTACCTTGTTGGATTGGCAATATATAAACCCTCAATATAGCTTTAAGACTGCTGAATTGTATCATACTGTGTCCTGATTGGTTAGCTCTGTAGCCAATCTCCTTAAGAGGGAGCCAGAAACATGGTTTGTTTCTCTTTGCTGTTCTTGCTCTCTTATATCTCTGTATGCTACTGTTTGCAAATCCAGAATAACTGTTTATTGTGAATGACTACGACGACTGGTAAGAAGACTTTGTTATTGGATTATCCCTGGACTGTTGTTTTGGCTATCTCCTGCTTTACATGTGTATGACCTGGACTGTTTATTGGACTGTGCCTTACTATTTCCTGAAAGTAAACACAATTCAGTGTATCTGTGTGTTGGCTGTGTTTATTCGTTAACTACTCTCAATCGCTTTCATGTGCACACCCTTGCTACTCAAGGGTTACTCTGCGAATTCCTTAACCGTAACGCATAACTTACTTTGATACTTACTTTTACACTTGCTTTCTGTAAGCTTATCCTCGATTGAAAAAGACTAAGTTTTGACCTGCAAACAAAACAAGCCACAGAAAAATAAAGTTATTTCTGGTGAACAGGCCGGAAAATCTGTACAACTGACCTGGTTATTTAGAAAGCGACGTGTTATTATTATTATTTTTTTCTATTTCAAAAGTGAGATTGAATGGAGAAATACCAGAACATTCTATGTTGTAGCCTGTCGGCCTCCAGCCCCTCCAGAAGCCGAATCAGAGGAGGAGGAGGAAGAGGAGGAGGCGTGGGAGTCAGGATCAGCATCAGGGCAACCTGAGAGCTCCGAGGGGGAAGAGGGAATGGAGCTGGCACAGAGAGGGAAACAGAGGCAGAGCCTGGGCCGTCCGTCAGCTCTCAGATGGAGAGTCAACAGCCCCCAGGTCTGGAGGTGGCTGATGAGGAGGAGGAGGAACAGCTGGGTCCGGTGCCTGACACACAGAAGGCAAAGAAGAGGAGAGCAGTGGAAATCTATGGGCTGGTCCTTGGGATGGAAGAGCCACCATTGCTAGCGAAGCCCCATCCTAGCTCTGGGGATAAAAGGAATAGAATAGATGCCTGAATAGATGGAGCAGACAACTACCGCGTTTCCCCCAAAATAAGACCCTGTCTTATATTTTTTTTGAACCCCGAAATAAGCGCTTGGCCTTATTTTCAGGGAGGTCGTATTTGTTGCAATATTTTCAGGATCAGACTCAATAAAGATAATAGGAGTTAGAGCTTTAAATATATTTCTTTTTAATTATGATAGGCATTCTATATTCACTGAATATTCAAGGTAGAAGCAGCGAGAATGGTGAGGGTGGCTCCTTATATATACAAGGGGTGGAGCTAGGAATGGGAGTGGTAAGTTATGAATACATTAAAGTCCAAAGAATAAGTTAACCTCTGATGTTCCATATATACATTATTTACACATTGGAGAATAAGGCATTTACATCTGACAAATCCCCCTCTAAATGCCGGTTCGTTACACAACACCAATTACATTCTGATTCAGGACAATATAATACATATAATTTAGAAGTTAAATATTTGTGTTGTTTAGAAGGTAAGGGTTTTGTTAATATGTCAGCTAATTGTTCAGAAGTATCGCAATGTATTGCTTTAATGAATCCGTCTTGGGACAGTTGTCTCACATGCTTAAACTTTATATCAATATGCCTGGACCTTTGTCCAATTGCATCGGATCTGGATATTTCAATGGCCGCTTTATTGTCTTCATGCATAATAAATGGTAAAGTGGGTTTCTTCCAAACATCAGTGATCAGATCATTGAACCATACAAGGTTATTTGCAGCCTTGGACAAACAAACATATTCCGCTTCTGTAGTAGAAGTGGCTACTAGTTCTTGTTTACCAGTATACCAGTAAACTGGACAATCATTCAATAGAAAAACATAACCAGAAGTACTCTTTCTGCATGATGTATCACCAGCCCAATCTGCATCAGCATAACAAGTAATTTTTGGTTCTCTGTCATTATTGGGTTCCAACATTAAACAAAAATCTAATGTACCCTTCAGATATCTTAGAATTCTTTTGACAGCTTCCCAATGATACAAGGTTGGTTTACTAACATATCTTGACAATAGATTGAGAGGTAATGCAATATCTGGCCTAGTCCAATTAGATATATAGAGGAGTGAACCTATAACTGATCTGTAAAATGTGTTGTCATTAAACTCAGGGGAAGATTCATCAGTGTTTCTAAGAAAATCAGTTTGCATAGGGGTGTCACAGGTTTTGGCATTATTTAAGTTACATTTGTTTAGGAGTTCGATGATTTTATCTTTCTGTGTAAGTTTGAATCCCCTTTTAGTTTTGTTAATTTGCACACCAAGGTATTTATTCACTTTACCCAGGGATTTCAGTGAGAAGTGTTCATTTAACTTATTTACAAAGATTTCCCTGCTCTCTTTATGCTTTCCAATGTATAAAATATCGTCCACGTAAATTAATACAAATTCAATATGATCATTACTCTTTTTTACAAAGAAACAGTTATCGGCAGTGGTGGCGTTGAAATCCATGGTCTTAAGTACTTTTACCAAGCAATCGTACCATCTTTTGCCGGATTGCTTTAATCCGTACAGACTCTTATTTAATAACCAAATTTCGTTCTTATTAGTGTATTGACTGTGTGGTGCTCTTACATATATTTCCTTATCTAATTTTGCATGTAAGTATGCGGTCTGTATGTCATATTGGAATACGTCCAGATTGAGTGCAGATGCTACTACAAGGGCTGTTTTGACACTCTCTGTTCTCACTGTGGGTGAATATGTATCAGTATAGTCTTCTGGATATTTTTGTGCATAGCCTTGTGCAACTAGTCTAGCCTTGTATAAGGTATTGCCTCCTTCTAAGTTCTTAATTTTATAAATCCACCTGGTACCTATAATTGTTTTATCCTTAGGTGCGATCGCAGGTGTGAATACATTCAATCCTTGTAAACTTTCCATCTCTTTTTCCATAGCTATTTCCCATTTTTCTCTTTCTTCATGTGGAAGTTTCAATACTTCTTCATATGTATTAGGTGTTATTTGTTCTCCATTCATATGCATTATGTAATCTTTGTATTTATTTGGTATTTGGTTTCTATTGTTTCTAATAGTTCTTTCAGGCTTGCTATGGTTATCATGCAAATATCTAGCTTCCTTTTTTGTTAATGTGTCTGTCTTTATTTTATGCTGACTATTAGTCCAAGTTTTGGTTTTGTTCTTACTTTTGTTAATATTTTGATTTTCTGTTGTTCCTTCCTCGCAAGATATCGTATCTTTACATTTATTAGGGAATATTTCATTAAGGTGCAATTTTGACCAATTGGCCTGTTCATGGAACACAGCTGTTCTGGATACTATAAATTTGTTATTACCATCAATGAATCTGTACCCTTTGGTTCCAGTTTCGTATCCCATGAATCTTAATCTCCTGGATACGTTTTCTCCCTTTCTCCTCAATTGTTTAGGTATGTGTACGTCTGCAGTGACTCCAAATATGTGCATGTGTGATAATTTGGGTTTTCTATTGTACATCACCTCATATGGTGTCTTATTCACAATACTGGACCAGGTTCTATTTTGAGTGTAATTTGAATAATGTAATGCCTCTGACCAAAATTGTTTGCCTAAACCAGCATCCTCTAATGTGCACCTAATCATGGTTTGTAGTGTGGAATTTTTCCTCTCTGCAACTCCATTTTGAAATGCTGAAAAAGGATTGGACGTGAAATGTAACATTCCTCTATCCTTTAACCATTGGGAGAATTCTTTAGACATGAACTCACATCCCCTATCAGTCATAATTTGCTTTATTCTGATATTATGTTGTGTTTCTATACGTTTGTAGAATTCCTTAAATTTCTGAAATGTTTCATCCTTGTGCTTTAATGTGTAAACAAAACCATATCGGCTGTAGTCATCCACTATTGTTAGGAAGTAACGTTTTCTATAGGTAATTGAGGGACTTAATGGACCAACTAAGTCCATATGTACCAAATCAAAAATATTGTTAGTTGATCTGTTAGATTTTTTTGGTCTGGGACTGGTTTTTAGTTTGGTGGATTTACATACTGAGCATTCCAAATAATTTTCACAATTTTTTATTTTGACACCTTCTGCGTGTTCAGTCATTTTTTGTACTACAGGAAAGCTTGCATGTCCTAACTTCCTGTGTAAGATGTGAGCACACTCATCATGAATTGGTTTACCTATTTTTGGTTTCTTTTCCTTGTATGTATTTTTGTGATCATGAGTTATTCTACACTCATCATTGTCACTGTTACTGACATTTTCATCATCTGCTTCAATACAATCTTCCATATTTGAATCAATGTTATGTAAACATCTTTCTTTAGTTATCAGATAGGGTAGACCTCCTTTTATCATTACAGTACCTACATTTGTTTTGTTCTTTTCTATAGTTGCTTTTCCCTTTGAGAAAACTATATTGATATCAGATTCTCTGCTTAATTTTATGGCACTTAGTATGTTGTGAGGTATTTCTGGGATTAATAATACCCCCTCTATTTTCCCTAGACCAGGCAAGGTCACATTTCCTTTGCCTAGTACTTGAACCTTTTCTTGATTAGCTACCTTTATCACAAACTTATCTTCTATAAATGAAGATAATATACTTTTGTTGTTGGTGGTGTGATTTGTTGCACCAGAATCAATAAGCCAATTGTTATTCTCATCCTGCTGTGTTCTGGTGCTGTCTTGTTTATTTAGCCCATTCAGTGACCCAGATTTCCTCTCTTTTGAATTTTCTCTACCCCCTCTACCTTCTTTGTAATTTGGTGGACTTCTATATTTGTGTCTATCTGTGGAAGATTGTCTGTAATTATATTTGCTCTTATATTCTGGCCTATGTCTCTCTCTTGAGACTTTGGGGCAGTCTCTTCTACTATGTTCCCTGGATCCACAATTGTAGCATCTAAAGGCCTCATTATGTTTATCTTGAAAGACTACTTTCCTAAAAGGTTTGTGGTCTGTTTGGTTACTGGATCGATTTTTTCTTGAATTGTCTTCTGCTATCAATTTGTTAGATAGGCTTTCTATGGATAAATATCCCAAATTAATGGTATCTAAGTGTGACATAAAGCTATCCCATGATGGATCAAGTGAATTGATAATAACACTTTTCATTGTTTGATCTGAAATCACTTCCCCCCTCAATTGTAGCTCAGCTCTTATTTTGTTTAGATTTATCAAATGCTCACTTATAGAAACCCCTGGTTTTACTCTAGAGGAAAAGAAATCCTTAGACATTCTTGTGGTTGTAGCTACGCTATCGCTGTGAAATAGATTAAACATGCATTGAATTATTTCTGATACTGTTAGGTTTGGTTTGATGCTATGATACATTGCAGGAGACACGCTAGATATTATTATGAAAAATGCTCTATGATGTAAACAATCTATTTTTAAGGTCCAAGGTCTTCTTGGAGGGCTAGTTATAAAGAATAGTAAATTTTCTTTCATGAAAATAACCTGAAGCTGTTGATACCACTCTTGTAAATTAATGCCATCAATTCTAAGTTTTGGGAAGTCACTGGGTAAGTTACCTACATTATTCTGTCCATTACTTACAACCTGGGGCAGTCCGTGATCTCTCAAGTGCAGGAAATTACAGAACGGCATTGGGATGCTTGCAATGAGTCTGCGCGGTTCTCTGGCCAGTTCAAGTCCTTCTGGGTCGTCTACGTAGTTTCGCACATGCGCGTTGCTCATTTCTTCTTTGGTGGCGTCGTGGAAGGTTCCCTCCCTCTCAGCTCTCTCGATCCGCTCCTCCTCAGATGAGTCGGTCTCTGGCTCGGTTTTTGGGGTTCTGGTGGTGGCGACGGTTCTTTTCTTCTTTTTGTGTGCGTTGGCATTCGATCTTGTCTGTGGTGTAGGGCGAAATCGGCATGGCTCTCTGGGCTCGGGCGTCGTCGCTTTCGAAGTCAGGATGGGAGCGTGCAGGTCTTGAGTCGCCGGTTTGATTTCTTGCTTCTTCGTAGATGTCTTGGTAATTTTCAGTCTTGGCCCAAAAGCAGCAAAAAGCGTTTTCATTGCTGATTTTACTTGAGATTTTGTTAAATCGTCTTCACTTTCTGATTTTGAATCATCTGAAGAGTTTGAGACTTCTTTCTCACTTTCTTCGTCTGATAGTGTTTTTCGCGCCAGAAATTTTGAACTGAGCGTTTTGATTGGCTCTGCTCCATTCTCTTTTGAAGTTCGTTGAAACCAAGATGGCTGCCATTCAAAATTTCGCGCGGGATCACATCTTTTCTTTTTAACAACTATTTTCTCAGTAGTCATCTCACTTACGGTTTTTTGATCTTTGGGTTTTTCTTTAATGACGTTTTTCTCTCTCGCTGCTCCGCTGTTCTTCAGCATCTCCTGGAGGTCCGCGATGAGATTTTCATCATTCTTTTGGCTTTTTAGTATCTTTAATATCTCTGACCTGAGTTCGTTATTTTCTATTTCGATTTCTTTCTGGTCATTATTTTCACTCATTAGTTCTTCTTCTCCAGTGGTGTATTCTTCGGATTCTCTCGAAATCGCATTGGTGGATTCGTTGGTCATCTCTTGATCAGTTTCTATTTCTTTGCTGTAGGCCCTGGTGTTGGGCCTATCTTTCTTGGACATTTTTAATTACTTATTGAGTCAATTAACCATCCTCTGCTACCAGCTTGTTGCAATATTTTCAGGATCAGACTCAATAAAGATAATAGGAGTTAGAGCTTTAAATATATTTCTTTTTAATTATGATAGGCATTCTATATTCACTGAATATTCAAGGTAGAAGCAGCGAGAATGGTGAGGGTGGCTCCTTATATATACAAGGGGTGGAGCTAGGAATGGGAGTGGTAAGTTATGAATACATTAAAGTCCAAAGAATAAGTTAACCTCTGATGTTCCATATATACATTATTTACACATTGGAGAATAAGGCATTTACATCTGACAGTATTATTTTGGGGCGCGTAGAGCAAGATGGGGATCCTCTTGCCGTCTGCTCTGCGTTTAAATATTTTCAGGGAGGGCTTATTTTCGGGGGGAGGCTTATTTTAGAGCATGCACTCAAAAGCCCAATTCGGCTTATTGAGGGGATGTCTTATTTTGGGGGCAACAAGGTATTCATATTCCGCATCTTCCGTTGTGCGCTGAAGACTTCATTGTTTCAGCAAGCTGGCCTGACCGAATGAATTAACTTAAGTGGGTTTTAATGGTTTTAAAGGGGTTTTAGCTAGGGGTTTTAAATACGGCCAATGCTTTAAATTATTTTAAATTGTTTTTAATTTTTGTGTTGGTATTATTTTATCATGGCTGTACACCGCCCCGAGTCCTTCGGGAAAAGGGCGGTATAGAAATATAATAAATAATAATAATAAAATAATAATATTCCGGACGGACAGACTTGTTAGCCTGCATTGAGAGAGATACTTTTTCCTGGGGCCGCCGGCGCTCCTCATAAAGGAATCTTTTGAGTTCACTTCAGAGGGTTTGTCGTGTTTGCGGAGCTGGGTCAGAACATTATTAATTGTTACGGCAAAGAGCCGTATGGAGTTACTTAAGGGAATTTCCACACAGAATTTGGAGGCCGCGAGAACGTACTTGGCCTCAATGTCGGCTTTTTCCCGGACAGTTTGGGCCATCTGCTCCGTTTCGAAATATTTCTTCTTCCCCTTCGCTAAATCTTTGACAGTCTCCTGAAGTTCAGTCTGGATCCTAATCAGCTGGTCCACGCACTGAATAACAAAAAAACACAAACAGGGGGGAAAAAAATTGGTCTTTCATAAAAGTAGGATCTGCCATTAAGAGCTGGATTTATACAGGTAAGTCCTTGATTTACAACCACAATTGAGCCCCAAATTTATTATTATTTATTTATTTATTAGTCATATTTCTATGCCGCCCACTCTCCGAGGACTCTGGGCGGCTTACACCAAAGACAGTATATACTAAATAGCATATTGCCCCCCAACAATCTGGGTCCTCATTTTACCCACCTCGGAAGGATGGAAGGCTGAGTCAACCTTGAGCCTGGTGAGATTCGATCCGCTGATCTGCTGAACGAGCAGTCAGCTGAAGTAGCTGCAGTACTGCACTCTTAACCACTGCGCCACTTCGGCTCCTCATTTCCGTCGCTAAACCAGAGAGTTGTTAAGTGGGCTTTGGGCCCCATTTTGACGACCTTCCTTGGCCACGGTTGTTAAGTGAATCTGGCTTCCTTATTGACTTTGTTGGTCAAAGAAAAGTCGCAAAAGGGGATTACATGACCCCTGGGACACTGTGACCGTCATAAATATGAGTCAGGTTGGCAAGTGTCTGAATTTTGATCACGTGACCACGGGGGATGTCGTATCGTCGTACGTGTGGAAAAACGGTCATGAGTCACAATTTTCAGTGCTGTTGTAACTCTGAATGGTCACTAAATGAACTGTTGTAAGTCGAGGACTACAGTATTTGTACTCTAAAAGACCCATCCACACAAAAAACACACATGCACACTTTTGCTTATAGTCATATAAATAGGATTATTCCGAAGACAGGTATTTCCAGGGGAGGAACAGTGTTCAAATTCTGCCATGACGGCCATCTTGCAATCTGGATTTCTCTCCCGCTGCTCGAAGAGAGTCTCAGGCCTAAGTGAGTTGATGCAACACCAGCCTTCTGGAAATTTCTGTAGCTACGGACCTACACAGGCCTACACAGTTTCCAAAAATGCTGTTTGTTTTTATTAGCTTTCTAGATCTTGTTTGTTGTGACCCAGGCTCACTTAGTCATTTCAATTTAGTCTCAAACAAAACTGTTTTATTATAACAGCTGAGAATTACTTCATTCCTAGCTTAGTCCAAATCAATTCCAAAGTCTTTCGGGCTTATCACAAACCTTTATCTTCTTTGGCACCCTGCCAAAGGCCTTTCTTGGCAAAGCCCCACAAAGTTCAGAAACAAGAGATGCCGACTGGAAACAGATTTAGCAACGTTGCTTTCCTACAAAGAGCCCAAGAGCCTTTGCTGCTCTTTTAAGCCTTCTGGGAGGAGCCAATCAACTCCTAGCCTTACTCCCGAGTTGTCCTTTTTGCTTTAACTGCTCTTGTCTTCTGGCAGCTCTGCGCATGCGCGCACTGGGAACAGGCTCCTCCTGTTCCTCTGCCTCTCTGATGTCTGACTCTGGAGGCTCCGGAATCCGCACATCACTCCCAGATGGCCCTGGCCCCATCTCTACCTTCAACACAGAGCCCTCATCCGGGCCTTCTCCAGACTCCAGGACTGGCCCATGTTCCTCCCCAGCCTCCTCACTGTCCAACTCTACTGCCAGCTCTGCGGGCTGCTGGCGGACCATAACATTGTTCACCTTTCTGAAGATTCTGCAAATTTAACCCTGACACGTAAAATTAAAATGCAAGAGCCCAGGATAAAATGATTTTGAATAATGGTAACGTTAGCAAGAAAGGTTTGGTAGTACAGTGGTCTAAAGCACCCTGTTATTAAGAACAGCTGCCTGCAATTACTGCAGGTTCGAATCTCGCCAAGGCTCAAGGTTGACTCAGCCTTCCATCTTTTCTAAGGTAGGTAAATTGAGGACCCAGTTGTGGGGGCAATAAGCTGACTTTGTATAAATATACAAAAGAATGAAGGCTATTGCTTAGTGCATTGTAAGCCGCCCTGAGTCTCCGGAGAAGGGCGGCATATAAATCAAATTTTTTTTTAAAAAAAAGGTTAAATCTTGTATTAAAATTAAGCTAAGATGGCAGAAGGTCAACCAAGTCAAAGGTGGAAGAGGGAAGTTGTTCTTAAAATCACTGAGAAATAATTCATGTGGCTTTCTTTTTCTAGCACTGCGTTGCGCTCCTTGAGTAAGGACATAGTAAGCTGTGCCATTCTTTCAAATGCAAATATTTGCCAAAAGATGATTAGACTTGATGTTATATTTTCCTTTGGGCCACAGACACAAGACGCTACCTGACTTGCTGACTTGCTGTGTCGATTCCACAACAATTGCACAAAAGGGGAACTTTTGTGCCGAAATTAGCAGGGAAGGTCCAAGGAAGCAGAGGGCCACCTCTGATTTTGTGTTGGCGAAATTTATAATTCCCTTTAGCAATTTTTACAACCTGCGGGCTTCAACTCCCAGAATTCCCTAACCAGCATTGAATTCTGGGAGTCCTCGAAGTCCTCACCTCTTGGAAGCTGCCAAGGGTGAAAAATATCGCTCTAAAAAGAACCTTTTCACCCACTACATCATTCCTACAATAACAATAATAAAAAGCCATTTTTTCCTCCCTTGCTTAGCCTTCTCTCTGCAAGAAGCCACAAGGATCTCTCTGTGCTGGTTTTCTGGCCCGTTGCCTGGGAGTCCGTTTTCAGGACCGAGCTCCATTTCCGCTGCACCCTTAAAATCTTGGATAATTCCACGAATGTTTTCAGAAGGCACCGCGCCTAATATTCAAAGCCAACCCAAGCATAATTTGGAAAATTTCAAAGCCGCCTCCAAAGACGCTTATTTTTTTTTTTTTGCATTCTTGCAACCATCACGGGCTGTATTTAATTTCATTGACAAAGACAGTTCTTTTGCTGGCTGGCTGATAGCACACAGTGTGCCAGTCGTTGGAGCAAAATGCATGCCATATGGCTGATGATATAGGAAGGAAAGAAGGAAGGAAGGAAGGAAGGAAGGAAGGAAGGAAGGAAGGAAGGAGGGAAGGAAGGAGGGAAGGAAGGAAGGAAGGAAGGAGGGAAGGGAAAGGGAGGAAAGGGGAGGAGAGGGGAGGAAAGGGAGTAAGAGGGAAGGATGGATGGAAGGAAAAGGAGAAGGAAGGAAAGGAAATGGAAGGAAGGGAAGGAAAGGGAAGGAAAGGAGGAAGAGGGAAGGAAGGATGGATGGAAGAAGAAGGAGAAGGAGAAGGAAGGAAGGAAAGAAGGAAGGGAAAGGAAATGGAAGGAAGGGAAGGAAAGGAACAGGAAGGAAAGGAGGAAGAGGGAAGGAAGGATGGATGGAAGAAGAAGGAGAAGGAGAAGGAAGGAAGGAAAGAAGGAAGGGAAAGGAAATGGAAGGAAGGGAAGGAAAGGGAAGGAAAGGAACAGGAAGGAAAGGAGGAAGAGGGAAGGAAGGATGGATGGAAGAAGAAGGAGAAGGAGAAGGAAGGAAGGAAAGAAGGAAGGAAGGGAAAGGAAATGGAAGGAAGGGAAGGAAAGGGAAGGAAAGGAACAGGAAGGAAAGGAGGAAGAGGGAAGGAAGGATGGATGGAAGAAGAAGGAGAAGGAGAAGGAAGGAAGGAAAGAAGGAAGGGAAAGGAAAGGAAAGGAAAGGAAAGGAAAGGAAAGGAAAGGAAGGAAGGAAGGGGAGGGAAGGGAAGGGAGAGAGGGAGGAAGGAAGAGGGAAGGAAGGATGGAAGGAAGGAGAAGGAGAAGGAGAAGGGAGGGAGGAAGGGAAAGGAAGGGAAGGAAAGGAAAGGAAAGAAAAAGGGAGGAAGGGAGGAAGGAAGAGGAAAGGACGGATGGATGGAAGGAGAAGGAGAAGGAGAAGGAAGGGAAAGGAAGCAAAGGAAAGGAAAGAAATGAAAGGGAGGAGGAGGGGAAGGAAGGATGGAAGGAGAAGGAGAAGGAGAAGGATGGATTCTTCCAGAAAAGAATCTGTTCTTAGAGCTTATGCAAGGAATGCTATTATGGATGGTTGGGGTTTCGTTTATTAGTTATTGCAAAAGATTACCTGGGTCTCTCTCTTTTTGGCTTAATCAAATTTTCCAAACAAATCAAAAATTCCAACAAAATATAATATAAGAGCCAGATTTGGTCTAGTGGTTAAGGCACCAGGCTAGATGCCGGGAGACAGTGAATTCTAGTCCCGCCTTAGGCATGCAAATCGTCTGGGTGACCTTGGGCCAATCACCAGGAGACGGCGAGTTCTAGTCTCGCCTCAAGTAGAAACCTTTTTCCCGTTTTCTGGTTCCTAGCACGTGGTATTCAAAAGCACAATACCTAGATGTATGGTTCAGATGCAGGTAGTCCCCGACTTACGACCACAGTTGAGCCCAAAATTCCTGTTGCTAAGTGAGACATTTGTCACGTAAGTTTTGGCCCATTTTACCACCTTTTCTTGAAACAGTCGTTAAGTGAAACACCGTAGTTGTTCAGTTAGGAACACGGTTGTTAAGCGAATACGACTCCCCCTTTGATTTTGCTCGTCAGAACAAAACCCGTCGTAAGTACATGCCAGTTTCCAAGCGTCTGAATTTTGATCATGTCATCACAGGGATGCTTGCAAGGGTTGTTAAGTGTGAAAAACGGTCATAAGTCGCTTTTTTCCGGTGTCGTTGTAACTTCGAACGGTCACTAAGGGAATTGTCGTAAGCCGAGGACTACCTGCATTAGAAGCAGAATATACCAGCAGCTGCCCGTCATCATTTTCGAGGAAGGGGATTCCATCAATCAGGTCCCGTGTGAAAATATTAAGTTTGCCTTCCCTCTTCTGTCCCATCTGCCTGCCTTTCCATTCTTCCCTACTAAGAATGGAATAACAGAGGTGGAAGGGACCTTGGAGGTCTTCTAGTCCAACCCCCTGCTTGTACTGAAGAAAGGGGAAAAAAAGACACATTTCTATCTGTACCACTGACTGATTATCTGCCGTTAAGTTGATGTCAGCTCCCAGAGACCAGGTAGGTAGGTAGATCTAAAGCAGTGTTTCTCAACCTTGGAAGCTTGAAGATGGGTGGACTTCAACTCCCAGAATCCCCCAGCCAGCGCTGCTGGCTGGGGGATTCTGGGAGTTGAAGTCCACCCATCTTCAAGCTTCCAAGGTTGAGAAACACTGATCTAAAGATTCTTGTGGATCCCAAACGTAAGATATTGCAGGCGTCACGAGCCCCAAATCCTTCCTCATTTTTTTTTGCTTCTCATTTATTTATTTATTTACTTACTTACTTACTTACTTACTTACTTACTTACTTACTTACTTATCCACTTATCTACTGGTTGATTGATTGATTGATTGAATGATTGATTCAATTTATATGCCGCCCTTCTCCGGAGACTCAAGGCAGCTTACAGTGTGTTAAGCAATAGCCTTCATACTTTTGTATATATCTGCTTAGTAGGGCTTTCGGCCCCCCCTAAGCGGTGTTCTTTTTTACACAAAGTCAGCTTATTGCCCCCACAATCCGGGTCCTCATTTTACCTACCTCGGAAGGATGAAAGGCTGAGTCAACCTTGAGCCTGGTGAGATTCGAACTCGCAGTAATTCTTGTGGTACTGACACCTATTTTGCAAAGTACTTCTCCTTTTTCAGCCCTTACGGATTTCTCTATCTCCGTTATAAGCTCAGTACGCTTCAAATGTCCCCCATCGTTCAAAAGCCGAAATCAAGGGGTCTTGGGAGTCCTCTGAGCTGGGTGGTTTTTAATTACAGACGTTTCGTTAACCCAATTAGGTAATATCATCAGTGCTACGAGGGAGGTTTGTGGAGGAGGAGGGGAAGAGGAGGACTGTGGGATCCTTAATTTTTCTTGCAGATGTTTCATTACCCAATTAGGTAACATCATCAGTGCTACAAGGAGGAGGAGGAGGAGGAGGAGGAGAAGGAGGGGTCCTTGGTGCTCTCTGAGCCTGGTTGTTTTCTTGCAGACGTTTCATGACCCAACTAGATAATATCATCAGTTCTGTTAGGAAATGATAATTACCTAACTTGTTGGGTGGGCAATATATAAACCCTCAATATAGCTTTAAGACTGTATTGCTGTATTGCATCATACTGTGGTTAGCTCTGTAGCCAATGTCCTTAAGAGGGAGCTTGAAACATGGTTTGTTTCTCTTTGCTGATCATTATTGCTCTGTGCTGATCGTTACTGCTCATTACTGCTCTTTGCTGTGATTGCTACTGTTTGCAACTGTTTATTGTGTATGACTACGACGACTGGTAAGAAGACTTTGTTGTTGGAATATCCCTGGACTATTGTTTTACTAGCTACTGCTTTATCTGTGTATGACCTGGACTGTTTATTGGACTGTGCCTTATTACTATTTCCTAAGATGTAAACACAACTCAGTGTATCTCTGTGTTGGCTGCGATTATTCGCAACTGCTCTCCGTCGCTTTCATGTACACACCCTTGCTACTCAAGGGTTGCTCTGCGAATTCCTTAACAAGTTCTGTAGCAGTGCTAGGTAAATGTTGGAAATTTTGCTCCCAATTGTCATCGTAAGTTGAGGACTATCTCTAATATAATAGGCAAACCAAAGAATGAATGAATAAATAAGGGGGAAGAAGGAACGAGGATAGATGGTGCAAACCACCACATATGACACAGACAATCAAGAAAAGAAGAAAAGCACAATAGCCAAAGCGCAACATTTCGTTATCGCTCGTGTAAGAGTAAAGAATGTGAGCAAAAATTCTATGGTAAAACACCACCTGTGTAAAAATGCAATCTTGGGTGTCTCAGGTCACAACGGAAGAAGGAAAATCTC
>NW_026844088.1:2601212-2611212 GCF_029531705.1 Pantherophis guttatus | reverse complement strand
GTATTAAACAGTCGTCCTCAAGTTACTACCGCCGTTTGCAGTGATTCACTTAACAACTGCGGCAAGCCAAGGTCAAATAAAAAAGTCACTTCACAAATGTTTCATCAATGGAAATTTTGGCCTCAAGTGGGGTCGTAATTTGAGGACCACGTCAGCGGGTGAAATCCTAACGGTTCGGGCGTATTTCCGACGATCAGCTGTGCCGCACAATTTAAAATTGCTAGAAAGCCAGGAAATCTGTGCGGGAAATATTGTCCATGCGTGCACAGCGCACGCCTGCGTGGCCAGCAAACCAGTTCAGCTTTCACCATTGGGCCATGCCCCCCCACGCATGCACGCGCAACCCTCCCTTGCTTTTGGCATGTGATGGCCTGGTGGCCTGGTAGGCCTGTTTTTTGCCCTCCCCAGGCTCCAGAGGCTTTCTGGGAGTCTGGGGAGGGCGAAAACAGCCATCCCCACCCCCCCAGAGGCCCTCCAGAGGCCGGAAACAGCCCATTTGCTGACTTCCGGTGGGCCCGGAAGGCCCAAAAATCAGCTGGCCAGCACGCGCATGAGTGCTGCAGCTGAGCTAGGACAAGCCCAGTCAATGGAGAAGGCAGATTCACTTAACAACCGTCTTACTTAGAAACGTTTAAATATTTATCTTCCGTTTAAGTAAAGAATAATTGTTATTATGAGGAGATCTGGAGAATTGTAAGCACGAAATGATTTCAAGCGATTGAGATGCTGTCTATCATTGCTTGTAAGGATGATATTTTTATGTTGTTGTTGTTGTGTTTTTTTATTTTATTTTATTTTTTTTATTTTAATCTAAAATAAAACTTTTTTCAAAAAAAAAACAAAAAAACAACCGTGTTACTTTACGGCGGTCTTACCTAAAGTCGTTTCGTTCCTCCGTTTTCACGCCAGGCCACTCTTTCTTTAAGTACTGGCTAGCCAACTTCTGCATCCCCTGTTTTTTTTTTTTAAAAAAAGAAAAGAAACAAAAGCCTTTATTTACAAGCAGACTTGAATCCTAGCTAGTTAAATGTCCTCCAAAATATTTTTCTGGTGGGAAATGGGAATATCCTTCCCCAGTTGACTGGATTAAAGTTTAGTTTAGTTTAGTTTAGTTTAGTTGATTCATATACCGCCCTGCTCCCGAAGGACTCAGGGCGGTGAACAGTCAAACAGTAAAATACATAGATACAAAAAATTTAAAAAAACCAGATAAAAATCGAATTAAACCATTTTGACCCAGACAAATTAAAACACCCCAATAATTTAAAAACGGATTAAAATTTACATATTAAAAAGAGGGAAAAGATTAGGCCAAGCCTTATTCCTGGTGGAATAAGAACGTCTTGAGCGCGCGACGGAAGGTGCGCAGATCCGGGATCCTCCGTATCTCGGGGGGGAGCTCGTTCCAGATAGTAAGTGCCCCCACAGAGAAGGCTCTCCCCCTAGGGGCCGCCAGTCGACACTGTTTGGCCGACGGCACCCGGAGGAGCCCCTCTCTATGGGAATGTACTGGCCGGTGGGAGGCTATCGGTCGTAGCAGAAGGCAGTCCCGTAGGTGCCAGCAACTAATCTAAGACTTATAGAAGAGAATATATGTAACTCAGAGCTGAACCTGAATGAATCACTGGATTAATCACTAGATTCAATGAGTAAAAAAACTCCAGAAGTTGTAAAATGCTCCAACAATGGAAGTTCTTAAGAAGAGATCGGATAACCATTTGGTTGAAATGGTATATAGCAGTGATGGCTAATCTTTTTCTTGTCGTGCGCCAAAAGAGCGCACCCATGCGCAATAGCGCATGAGTGTGCCAGCCCACCATAATGCAATGAACCTCTCCTGCACATGTACGCATGTGACCCCCGCTCATGCGTGTGCAATCCCCCCCGCACCCCATTTTAGCCTAGCAGGCCTCCCTGCAGCCTCCTGGGCCCAAAAAAGGGGGGGCACCACACACCCCATGCCCCCCCGTGCATACGAACACTCCCCCCTGCCCCCGCGCATACATGTGTGACCCCCCCTGCGCAATGCATGTGTCTCCCGCATGCGTCCTGCCCCCTGCGCATCCCAAAAATCAGCTGGCTGGCAGGAGGTGCACGGGCTTATGCGCAGTGGAGCTGAGCTGGGCTATGGCTCGCGTGCCCAGAAAGAGGGCTCTAACGTGCCAGCCGTGGCATGCATGCCATAGGTTCTCATCACGGGTATATAGGCTCTGCTGCCTGAGTAGGGGTTGGACTAGAAGACCTCCAAAGTCCCTTCCAACACTTCTATTTCTAATTCTGTTTTATTCTTAACGGTGGGGTCCTTGGTAGTTTCTCAACTGAATTGTTTTCTTGCAGGCGTTTCATCACCCAAGTAGGTAACATCATCAGTGCTAGGAGGGAGTGGGATTGGAGGGAGGAGGAGCTGGGTTGTTTTCTTACAAACATTTCATGACCAAATTAGGTAAGAGGATGGCTGTCTTCAAGACGAGGCAAGATGAAAAGGCCAAGACATTCATTCTGAAATTATTTTCTTGGATTTTGACATTTTTAATCTTTTTTTTGGCTTTAATTTAATTTATATGCCGCCCTAAATAATTACAACAGAGAATTATACAGAGCCAGTTTAATCTACTGGTAAAGGCAGCAGGTTGGAAGCCAGGCGACGGAGAGTTCTAGTCCCGCCTTAGGCATGAAAGCTGTCTGGGTGATTTTGGGCCAATCACCAGGCGACAGCGAGTTCTAGACCCGCCTTAGGCATGAATCTCGACTGGGCGAGCCAATCGCCAGGAGACGGTGAGTTCTAGTCCCGCCTTAGGCACGAAAGTGACTTTCGGCCAATCAGCAGGAGATGACGATGAGTTCACGTCCCTCCTTAGCTATGAAAGCCAATTGAGCGACTTTGAGCCAATCGCCAGGAGACGGTGAGTTCTAGTCCCGCCTTAGGCACAAAAATGACTTTCGGCCAATCAGCAGGAGATGACGATGAGTTCAAGTCCCTCCTTAGCTATGAAAGCCAATTGGGCGACTTTGAGCCAATCGCCAGGAGACGGTGAGTTCTAGTCCCGCCTTAGGCACGAAAGTGACTTTCGGCCAATCAGCAGGAGATGACGATGAGTTCAAGTCCCTCCTTAGCTATGAAAGCCAATCGCCAGGAGAAGGTGAGTTCTAGTCCCGCCTTAGCCGTGACGAAACCCGTCTGGGTAACCTTGAGCCAGTCATTTCCCTCTTGGCTCAACCCACCTCACAGGGTTGTTGTTCTGGGGTAAAAATCTCTATTTTATTTTTTTACTGCCTTGTTATTTGTAAAATAACAATGGTGGGCATGTATAATTCAAAGAAACAAACGAATAAACCCTGGAAAGAAAATAAAACGTAAACGTAAACATGCGATCTGACTTGATAATAGGAATCCTTTCCCTGCTCAGGTTCTGGCTCAGCTGATTTACGGGATTTTACCGAGAGTGGCTGGCTAGATGGCGATTTTGCAGCCGACCGGAGGAATCCCTTTTAATTTCATGAATAAAAGAAACTAAAATCAATTCATTCCCCCAAAGTCTGGTGAGCATCTTCCTTGGCATCTTCTCCTGCCAGAAGAAAATGCTTTTTTGCCGAGACAGAAGGGCACAGCAGCTTGCGGGGAAATGGGAGAATATTGGGCACGGATCAAACGGTGGATTTTATCCTGGTGGGACAATCGAAGGCAAAACGAAACCGCCAGATAAACAAAACTGGCTAGATAATAAAGCATGGAAATGAAGTATGAAATATGAAATGGATGTAATAATAAAATACGTAAAACGTTTTTTTTTTTTAAAAAAAATGGGAGATAAACCATTGTTAAATAATTGGTAAATGAGGATATGGATATGGGATTAAAGCACGAAAGATTTGTAACCGATCGATACACTTTCTGTAATTGTAATGGATGTTTATTTTATTTATTTTATTTTATTTTTTTGATTTATATGCCGCCCTTCTCCGGAGACTCAGAGCGGCTTACAATGCGTTAAGCAATAGCCTTCATTCTTTTGTATATTTATACAAAGTCAGCTTATTGCCCCCACAAACTGGGTCCTCAATTTACCTACCTTAGAAAGGATGGAAGGCTGAGTCAACCTTGAGCCTTGGCGAGATTCGAACCTGCAGTAATTGCAGGCATCTGGTCTTAATAACCAGCTTAATAACAGGGTGCCTTACACCACTGTACTACCAAGGCTCTTGTTCTCTATCTTGTTTCTCCGAAAATAAGACCTCCCCTGATAATAAGCCCAATTGGGCATTTGAGCGCAGGCACTAAAACCTCCCCCTGAAAATAAGCCCTCCCCAAAAATATTTAAACGCAGAGCTGGAAATCGGGTAAGACGGCAAGAGGAGCCCCGTCTTGCTCCACGCGCCCCAAAATAATAAGACCTCCCCGAAAATAAGGCCAAGCGCTTATTTCGGGGTTAAAAGAAAAATATAAGACAGGGTCTTATTTTCGGAGAAACACGGGTAGTTGAGGAATCCAGCATCTGCAAGAAAACAACGCAGCGCAGAGACTCACCCAACCCCAAGGACCCCAACATATCAAACCGCCTGTAAGTCATAGCGTGAGCAACACACCCTGCAGGTTACTAGTCCTCATCGTTTGTCGTTCGGGTTTGCAAGATTAAAGAAAAGCAGGTTTAAAGACTCCTAGCTTTTTAAAAAAAAAAAAAAAATACCCAAACACCATAATTACGATTCTTTGTAGGCTAAAATGACGTTCGGCATTGGAAATCGTAAATGGCTTTAAAATCGGGGAGAGGCGAGAGGCGTATGATAATATCCTCCTTGTTCTTTTCAAGGACACTTGGTGGTTTGACTCTCTCAAGACTTTCCCGGGAGACAAAAGGCATCCTTGTTTAGCCTCCAACTGGGAAATCGACCCGTAGTTTTAACCTTCCGACACCGTTGCACCGAGAGCGTGCGTGATGGAAGCATGTTCAGGAGTCACTTATGGAGGGTGGCTTGGCATGACTTTGAACTCAGGACTGCGAGCATACCATGGTAATAAAACTCCTGCTTCTGGACAGGAGGTCCTCGGCTTATAACAGTTCGTTTAGCGGCCGTCCGAAATTACCGCGGCGCTGGAAAAAGGGACTCTTGATAGCCGCTAGGGATCAAAATCTAGACCAGTGATGGCGAACCTTTTTGCCGTTGTGTGCCAAAAGCGGGGGGACTGCAGAGGGTATGTGCCCACATCCATAACTCGATGTGCCCCGCCCCACCGCGCTCCCACCGCTTTTGGCACGGGATGGTATGATGGGCCCAGTAGGCCCATTTTTCACTTTCCCCAGGCTCAAGAGGCTTTCTAGGAGCCTGGGGAGGGCGAAAACGGCCTCCCACCTCCCGGAGGCCCTCTGGAGGCAGGAAACAGCCTGTTTCCTGACTTCTGGTGCGCCCGGAGGCCCAAAAATCAACTGGCTGGTGCGTGCATACATGCTGGAGGTCAGTTAGGGCAACGCTCGCGTGCCCACAAATACGGTTCTGCGTGCCACCTGTGTCATGCGTGCCACCTGTGTCCCACGTGCCACCTGTGTCACACGTGCCATAGGTTCGCCATCATGGTTCTAGATGCTCTTGGCAACTGGTTCGTATTTATGACGGTTGCAGTGTCCTGGGATCACCCTTTTTATGACCTTTGGGGAAGACGGATTCCACGTTACTTAATGACTGGAGCGACCCACTTAACAACTGTGGCAGGAAAGGGCGTAAAATGAGGCAAAATTCACCGTGCAACTGCCTTTTATTCGGATACTCAAGCTGGATGTTGACACTCGTTTAGCGACGGGGTGAACGGCGGTCGTAAGTCAAGGAACGCCTCTATGGACAATAATTCCTACGGTGAATTTCTTCGTTTTAGTATTTCCTGACACGCCTGCCGTCGAAGCTTAACTTCTCAATATATATGGCATACGGAAGCCCACAAATTACTGAACCAATTTCAAATCTCCTCCAAAATACTGAAATTCCATTGTACAAGTAGTCCTCCTTTAGCGACTGCCGTTTAGCGACCATTCGCAGTTACAATGCTGACAAAAAAAAGTAATTTTAAGACCAATCCTCCCATTTACGACTTTGCCAGGAAAGCAAAGGAAAGCTGAACTGAGATCGTTAAGCACAGTCGTGGTTTCACTTAGCGACCGCTCTGCTTAACAATGACACGGTGTGAGGACTATCAAGAAGCGTGGGTTTAAATATACCGCAGGAAGCATCGACTTATTTTTTAAAAAGTGACTTTGCTAGTATAGGGAAACCTCAGCCATTCATTTAGTGACCGTTCAAAGTTACGACGGCACTGAAAAAAAAGCGACCGATGACCGTTTCTCACACTTACGACCACTGCAGCATCCATATGGCCATGTGATCAAAAATTGGGCACTGGCATGTATTTAGGACTTTAGCGCTGTCCCGGGCTCAATTGTGGTCGTTAAGTCGAGGATTGCCTGTAGATTGCATTTTTAAAAAATAAATAAATAAATAAATCTGGAATTCACCTTATTTCTACGCCAAATCAAAATGGGTTTGTGCCAGAGCTGTTATTTCTCCGACAATCTTTAAATCCTTTTTTGGATTTAATCTCCTGGCTTCCACCCAGGGGGGATCATTACCAAGGCAGGAATCCGTGCCACGTTTTAGCTGGCGGTTATTTTATTTTATTTTATTTTTTTTCAAACGTCAGCATTTGCTCAGAAACCCCGCTGGGTAAATAGGGACATAACCCATAGCGGATAAGTTTAGATTACAACCTTGAGACTCCAAAGTCAGGAATGGCCCCGAGTTCTTCTTTTGACGCATACATGAAATGGGAAGGAGACATGACTGGGAGGCTTAATTTGACGGAGCCAACCTAAAAACTCCGCTTGTTTGATTTACAGTCGTATCAGAGGGAAGATTTAGATTCAGCCAGCGAGCGACTGTATTTCCTCACCCTCCGTTCTTTGCGCGGTGTCAGCTCAGAAATCAAACTAAGTTATCTTTTCAACAGAACCCTAGCGTCTGCATTTCCTACGTCGGGTGAGGAGAACAGACCTTCTGTCCTGGCCACTTTTTACAGAGGCGCGATCGGGAGCGTTTTAACAAACTGCATCGCTGTTTGGTTGGGTGGCAGCAGTGGCCTCAGATAGAAAGTCCCTACAGAGAGTGGTGAGGACAGCGGAGAAGAGTATAGGAAGTTCGCTTCCCGTTATTAAGGATACTGCTTATAAGCGCTATGTTCTTAGAGATCGAAGCATTGTTAAGAGACCCCACATATCCGCTTCACAGTCTGTTTTTGTTGCTCCCCTCTGGGAGGAGGTTTCGAAGTATTTCTAGCAGGACTCCCCGATTCTGTAACGGCTTTGTTCCCTACGCCATCCGTCTGGTAAACATGCAAGATTCGTTTTTCTTGCCATGTACATGTATACATCCGGAGTAAACTTTGTTGTTTCTCTCTGTCATATATGTGGGTATGTCAATAATTTTGTATGAATGTATTTATTTATTTAATTTGTCATGTTTATAGAGTGTGAATTGAACTTTGAGAGCTGCCTGCAATGAAATTTTGTTTTAATGTATGCCAATTAGTGTACATTCAAAGTGACAATAGCTATTGTTCTGTTCTGTTCTGTTCTGTTCTGTTCTGTTCTGTTCTACTCTACTCTACTCTACTCTACTCTACTCTACTCTACTCTACTCTACTCTACTCTACTCTACTCTACTCTACTCTTACTCTTACTCTTACTCTTATTCTAGGTTCCCATCCTGTACTTGTGCATTTGGCATCTTTTTTTCCTAACTGCTATTCCCATATAGGTAGTCCTCTGACTTACGAATGCAACGGAGCCCAAATTTTACACTGCTAAACAAAGCAGTTGTTAAGTGAGCTTTGCCCCATTTTACAACCTTTTCGTGCCGCCGTTGTTAAGCAAATTGCTGCAGTTGCAGTAACCTGGTTGTAAAGTGAATCTGGCTTTCCCCATTGACTTTGCTTGTCAGAGGGTCGCAAAAAGGGATCAAATGATCCCCGGGACAGTGCTTATTTTGTGGGCGTGGCTTGATGGTCATGTGACAATTATTTAGGATTTAGCAGAGGTACTGGTCTACCAGGCTTTTAACTACTGATCTACCCATTTATTTTTGCAGGCACTGGTCCACTCATGTATTTTTGCAGGCACTGGTCTACCCATTTATTTTTGTAGGCACTGATCTACTCATGTATTTTTGCAGGCACTGGTCTACTCATGTATTTTTGCAGGCACTGGTCTACCCATTTATTTTTGCAGGCACTGATCTACTCATGTATTTTTGCAGGCACTGGTCTACTCATTTGTTTTCTTTTAACACTGATCAGCTGTAGGGCAGCCCTTTGAAGCCCCGCAGCAAGAGTCGTAGGTCGAGGACTGCCAAATTTTGCACTGCTAAACAAAGCAGTTGTTAAGTGAGCTTTGCCCCATTTTACAACCTTTTCTTGCCGCCGTTGTTAAGCGAATCGCTGCAGTTGTTAAGTTAGAAACCTGGTTGTAAAGTGAATCTGGCTTTCCCCGTTGACTTTGCTTGTCAGAGGGTCGCAAAAAGGGATCAAATGATCCCCGGGACACTGCAACTGTCATAATTACATGCCAGTTGACAAACATCTGACTTTTGTTCGGGTGTCCACGCGGATCCTGCAACAATGATAAGCGTGGAAACTGCTCATAAATAACTTTTTTCAATGCCATTGTAATTTCGAACGGTCACTCAGCAAATGGTTGTAAATCCAGGACTACCTGCGCTGCATATCCATATTCAGAGCAGGGGTGGGTTCTATTTTTTTTTACTACCGGTTCTGTGGGCGTGGCTTATTTTGTGGGTGTGGCTTGGATGTCATGTGACTAGGTGGGCATGGCTGGCTGGTCAGAGTCATTTCTGGAAGGTCCTCGCACTTACGACCAGTCCTCGCACTTACGACCCGACTCATTTGTTTGCTTTTAACACTGATCAGCTGTAGGGCGGCCCTTTGAAGCCCCCCGGCAAGAGTTTTAAACAGTTTTTTTTCCCTCTAGCCATCAGCTGGGACTCAGGAGGCAGCAATAGATTGGGGGTGGGACCAAATAAAAGGTAAGAATAACGTGGGGGGGAGGGCGGGGGGGGGGAGAACCGGTTCGGTGACGTCATATCGACATCGCTACCGGCTCGGCCGAACCGGACTGAACTGGGAGGAACCCACCACTGATTCAGAGTCAGCCCAAAATATCTGGAGGAATTTTTTTTTCTTACAGTTATTTGGCGGGGCAAAACATTAACAGAAGTAACAACAAAACAATCAAGAGTGGATTGAGTGGATCACCTTCTGAGATCAGAGCAAATTTAATCACTTTCATCGGAAATATTATAGTAATTCACAAGGTAGCCTCCTAAATGTCATTTTACTTTACGTTTTATCCGTTTGCTAAGATAAACTGTTGTAGGCCTTTTATGAAGAATTCGTGTTTTTTCTTTTTTTTAATCTTCCACTTCTAGTAAGACAGTAAAAGGATGTAAGGGGGTGGGGGGGATCGGCTCTATTTCATCTGTGATACCATTTATTCCTGCCAACAAAGACAATCGATGCATCTCTTCTCTGAAAAAAAATCTGAGCATCTCTTGATCCCTCGCGAGTGTCTCTCCAACACAAAGGCAGCCTATCGATCGATTCAGTTACTAAAATGCCACTTCTTTCTGCCTGGATCCTGATGATAAGGGAATATACTCATTCCTGATTCCATCGTTATTATTTACACATAGGAGCCATGGAAAAATCTGGAGGACTTTTTTCTGCTGGAAAACATAACAAAACAAAACAAAACACACTTAAATAAATAAATAAATAAAATAAAATAAAATAATAATAAAATAAAATAAAATACAAAAAATAAAATAAAATAAAATAATAAAATGGAATAAAATGAAATGAAATAAAATAAAATAAAATAAAATACAAAAAATAAAATAATAAAATAAAATACAAAAAATAAAATAAAATAAATAAATAAATAAA